>CAJUYH010002606.1:38931-58207 GCA_910591685.1 Galerucella tenella
CATAATGAACCATATTAGTGCACTTCCGGGCCAATGCCTATATGCCAGAATAATGAATCGGTGCATCACTGGACCAATGCCAAAATATCAGTATTTATACCTGGGCATGGTTTGGGGTGGGATTTTAATGTTTGGTTGGTCCGTTGGTCTGAAAATAGTTGAATATTCCAGATATCGATCAGTGTTGAAAAAAATGTTGATGTCATAAGTTCTTCTTTTTTTGTTATCTCCTTCACATTTCTCACATCTACTGCATCCACCCATTCTATATGCAGCTGCCATCAGCCATGTTTTAGAGAACGTTTATATCATCATGTCGTAATGTTTGATACAAAGTGAAGACTATGGGGTGGGATTTTGCTTGCAGCTGCACTGTAGTCTCTTGAGGGTATAGGTTCCATTCAGTTCTCTATCGGTAGAATATATACGACCTCACAATATGTGGGAATATGAGGTGGATGCCGAAATAAATAGTTCAACTTAAAAAAACACTTTATTTGATATAAGTGCGCAGCACTGAATCAATAACTAAACTTAACGAAACTTCTTAACTACGGGTTGTGGTTGTAAATTGCTGTATGTATGTTTGTATTGTACCAAAGAAGCTGTGTGTATTGTTTTGTTTGTACCCTTTTGCATGTCGATTTGCAAGTGCTGTCACACTGACAGTGACAGTCCGTTAATCCCGACTGCCGCCGATTTATTAGGCAATCCAGTGACCTGTCAAATAAAATTCAATATGGCGACACAGGGCAAACAAATTAATGTGATTGAATACATTGTAGACCGTGGATTTTGGTATGTATTTGTATGTGTATGTGTGATTTTAGGGGTGACATTCACTGAGACCTAAAAGATCTATTGTGCCCCCTTACTTCTACTCAGTTTCTGAGGAGAGTCTCGGAAACTAGTAGTTCCTTTAGTCCTATTTCCCGGAGGAATTTTAGGATGTCTGCAGGCTTCAACTTAGGCAAATGTTCCTCTTCTATCCAGTAATCTCCCAGGTGCTGTGCTCTAGGATTCTGGAGTGCTGTGCAGTTGGAAAGTATGTGGATGGAGGTTTCTTTTTCCATTGCACAAAATCTGCATTCTTCTTCCTCCACTATTTTGAGCTTTTTCAGGTGCCCATTCAGGCGACAATGTCCCGTTAGGATCCCTGTTAAAACTCTTAGCGCAGTTTTACTTTGACTTATGCATTCTTTTGATCTCAACAGGTCATAGTCACCCAGAAGAGTCTTTGATTGTATACGCCCTACTAGATCTTTCCAATGGTCAGATCTTCTCTTTTTCTCGGCTTTACTTATTTCTTCCAATATTACATTGGGGCTGATTCCGCAAAAGGGTTCGGGACCCAGAAAGGTATTTCAGTCCCCCTCTTTGCTAGTTCATCTGCTATTTCATTTCCTTCTATTCCAGTGTGTCCTGGAATCCATAGTAAGGTGACTATGTTGTTCTCGCCTAGTTCATTGAGTTTGTCTAGGCATTCCCACACCATTTTGGAACTGATTACACAAGAGCTCAGTGCCTTAATGGCTGCTTGACTATCCGACATTATGATAATCCTTTGTCTTCTGTATCCTTTATCAATATTGAACTGGGCGCACTTTCTTATGGCGTGGATTTCCGCTTGAAAGATACTTGGGGTTTTTCCCAAGCTTTCAGAGTGTTTGGTTCCTGGCCCGAACACTCCTATCCCAGTTCCTTCTATTGCTTTTGAACCGTCTGTGTACCATTGAATGGCATTCTTTCCAAGTCTGGTAATGGTATTTGGATCCCATTCCTTCTTGTTGCTCATTTCCGTAACGAATTTCTTTGAAAAGTTATATTTTTTCATCATACCGTCTTGTGGCATGTCCCAGGATGTCTGATTTCTAAGAAGTGAGGAGGTGTTTTTTTTAATGATTCCCTCTCTACTTAGTCTGTATCTTGTTTTTTCTGCAACACTTTCCACCACCATATATAGAGGGGTGAGGTTGAGAATCACTTCCATGGCTGCCGTTGGGCATGTTCTCATTGCTCCTGTAATGCATATACAGGCTAGACTTTGAATTTTGGAGAGGTTTTCTCTCGTTGTCAATAGGCTAGTTTTACTACACCAGGCAATGGCTCCATAAGTGATGATTGGTCTCACTATGGCAGTGTACATCCAGCTTAGGATTTTTGGGTTACAGCCCCAGTTTGCACCTGCCAGATTTCTGCACACCATTATAGCCATTTTTGCCTTGTATGTAATCTCCTTTTCGTGTTTGTTCCACAGGAGTTTACTGTCCAAAGTTAAACCTAGATACTTGACTTCTTGTCTCCATTCAATCTCGTTCCCATCAAGTTTTATGGTTTTGAGGTTGAGTTTTCTTTTCTTAGTGAATGCTATCAGGATGGTTTTAGTGGGGTTGATGCTAAGTCCCACTTGCCTACACCAGCTATTTGTATAGTTCAGACCCTTTTGTACAATATCACAAAGGGTGTTTTCGAATTTTCCCCTGGCTGTTATGACAATATCGTCGGCATATCCTTGGCAGGATATTCCGAGATCCGTCAAACCACACAGGAGTTCGTCAACCGTCAGACTCCATATTAATGGAGACAATGTCTTTGCTCGTCCTCGTCTCTGCTATTCTTGTGGTGAGCAGTTCCGACATCCATTTGGATGTTGTGCTGTCTACACCTCTTCTGTTCAATGCTCTTCTGACTGCCTCATGTGGAGTATTGTCAAAAGCTCCTTCTATGTCCAAAAATGTACATACTACAGTTTCTTGGTTGTCTAGAGCACCTCGGATATCCTCCGTCAGTTGTACCAGTGCAGTCTCCGTAGATCTGCCTCCCCGGTAAGCATGCTGACATGGGTGGAGAGGTAGTCTCTCTAGGATTTCCGTTCTAATATGGTTATCACTAGCCTTTTCCATCGTTTTGAGTACAAACGATGTTAGACTAATTGGTCTAAAGGATTTGGGGTTTGTTGTGTCCCTTTTTCCAGTTTTTGGAATGAAGGTTACTATTGCCCTTCTCCATGCTTCAGGTATATAACCCAGTTCTAAGCTGCTTCGACTAATTCTAATCAGATGCGGTAGAATTTCGTCTTGTCCTTTCTGGAGCAATGCTGGGAAAATTCCATCTGCTCCTGGTGCCTTGAAAGGTGAAAAGGTGTTCATGGCCCATTTCAACCTATCGTTACTACAAATGTGTTTGGACATTGTAATAATTTCTCTTGAAGGCCTATTGTGACCTTCGAGAGGATTATCTCCCCTGTTTGGGGTACCCCCTGGAAAATGAGTTTCTAGTAAGAGTCGAACTCTTTCCTCCTCATTTTCGGTATATTCACCATCTGGCTTTCTCAACGCCATATCTGTGTTGACCCTACTTTTCGCCATAACTTTGTGAAGTCTTGCCGCAGCAGGTGTTGTGTTTATATCTTCACAGAATTTTCTGAAGCTATTTCTTTTAGCTTTTCTAATTTCCTTGTAGTAGGTGTTTCTCATCTCGGTGTATTTTTTTTGGTATTCATGAGTGTTTATTTTGGAGAAAGGTGCTTTTATTTTGCTTTGGTGTCTCTATACGAATAATATACAATAAAAAGTTCAGTTTTATAAAACTTTTAAGCTGAGTATATCAATTTAGAACCAACTTTTGGTTGTGTACCTATATAAGAACATTATTTTTCTGTTAGTGGTTTTAAGACTATCAAAAATTATTATTTAATATTTACGGGGAAGTACACACTGACTAAAACATATACAATATTATATTGAAAGTAAAACTTTTATGAAATTGCTGGCATTAAAATTTCACTTGCTTGAATTGCAAGATATCACCTGCAGTATTTAACTTTTATGCTTACGGATTTCAGAAGTGAAATACCTACTTCAAAATGCCAACAACTTGTATTGTGGTCGGTTGTGGGAGCCGTTCAAACCGAGACCAAGTAAGCTTTTTTAAGGTCCCAGCTTTCGGTGCACAAGGATGAATTAAGTAGGAAGCGTAGAAAAATGTGGTTAGCAGCAATAGAGATGATTTAACAGAATCAAAAATCAAATATTAGGATGTATGTAGCAGGCATTTTGTTCAGTTTTGTTCAGCTCCAGTTCGAATGTTTCTTCAGGTGTCGATGGAGTGGAATATATATTACATGAAGGTTTTCTATAAATCTGCCATGGTAGGTGATTGTTTGAAGAAGAGATCTAAGTTGGATTGTGTTTCTTGGTATGGGAATTTCTTTTATGGCTTCGATGTGGTATTTCATTGGATGTAGGCCATTTTCATCTATTCGGTGGCCCAAATATGTGATACTATTTTTCAACCAGTGACATTTTGATTTTTGCGTCTTAATTCCGGCTACTTGTAACCGGCTTAAAACTACTCTTAATCGTTCCGTGTGCAAGGATAAATCTGGTGCTGTTATGAGAATGTCATCCAGAAAACATACAACTCCCTTTTAACCGGAAAGTATCTGGTCCATTGTACGTTGAAAAAAGGATGTTGCAAAGCTAATTCGAAACGGTAAGCGCTTGTAAGTTTGGTAAGTTTTGGTGTGTAAATTACTAAATATTTGCGACATTCTGGATAAACTTCCATTTGTAAGTATGCGTCTTTCATATCTATTTTTGAGAAATATTTCCCTTCTGAGAGTTTTGAAGTGATCTCTTCGTAGCGGGGTGGAGAGTAGTCGTCGATTTGAACATGTTTTTTCAAATATGCACATATTCTTAGCTTTCCATTTGATTTTAACGCTACTTGGTCTTGCAACGCTAATGGAATGTTTCTTGGATGAAAGGCTTTTGGTATCCTCAATATGGATTTTTGCTTGTGCCCTTATATAGCATCAAGACGCTCTTCTTTCTTGATTATGGATTTTGTTTCTCCCCTTCCTGTTTTGTTGAAGTCCTCGCTTATTTTTGCACCCGGTGGTGAAGGTAAATCAAAAGCTAGACACCAATCGAAACCAAAAAGTGGAATATCGTCGTATTCGGTGATATAAAGCGGTAAATTTAGTTTTTTTTATTAAAAGCTTCAACTGATACTGAAGATTTTCCCAGTGTTTTTATTAGTTTGTCACCGTACGTGATTAGCGGTTCTTGATAAACGGGGCTTACCAATTTGTTTCCATGTTGTCTTTCCGACAACTGCGTGTACTGAGCCCAAATCGTATAACATTTCAATTTTTGTTTTGTTTATGGAGTAAAAGTATTTTGGTCGCGGAACCAATTTTTAGATTATTTCGTATCGCTTGATTTTCGGTTTCATCATCCGATTCAGTTTTACTCTCACATTCGGAAAAAGTTTGTTTACCATCGCTATCGTCACGGATATAGCGCGCGTAATGTTTTGAACGTACCTCATATGAGTTTGTACTTTGTTTTATGACAGCGCGTCCCGAAATAACACAAACGCGAACGAAATGATTTTTTTCTCCACAACTACTACAGAATTTCCCAAATGCTGAACTTTATTTTTGCCTGTGCTTAGAATCCCCGCAAAAAGGCAGTCTGTTTGAGGATTTAGCTCCATTACTTTAGTTTTATGTTTTTTACTTTTGAATTTTTGTTTCGAATTGCCCGGTTTGCTTACACGATTGTTAATTTGTAGGCTGTTCAATTGTTTTGATTGAATGCACCCTTGTTCTAATATAATAGATGTTGCTTCTACTTCTTCGAGAGTAGTATTATTTGTCGAGTGCTTTTGGGTGATCTTCTCTTGCCACTCCCGATTGTTCATACCGAAAATTAACTAATCGTGATCACGCATTCGTTCGTTTAAACCACTACCAAGAATACAGTCTCCGGCCAGCGCTCGTAATGGGTTCACATAGTCCGTAACACTTTCATTTTCTTTTCTAAAGCACCCCGGAAAGTTGATTCTTTCAGCAAAAATGTGAACTTTTTTTCCATAAAATTTGTTAAGCACTAAATTGAGGTCGATGTAAGTCTTTGTAGTTAATTTTTCAGGTTTGAAATGGTCAGATAAAATTTTAAAAACATGTGTGCCTACTTTTGATAGCAACAAATTTCCTCTTAGTACCATTTTGTTTTCGTCCATTAATCCGTAAATTTTCAACTCTAGTTCGAAACGCTGTGAATAATAGTCCCACTGTTTTTTTTTTCAGGCTGTAAATTTTTGGAACCTAAAGCTCTTATACGCCTCTGAATCACTAACACTAGTAATACTTGGGGTTTCACCTTCCATTGTTATGAATTAGTTTATTTCCCACTTACAAAAAATAGTTGCCAAATGTGGGAATATGAGGTGGATGTCGGAATAAATAGTTTAATTTGAAAAAACACTTCATTTGATAAAAGTGCGCAACACTGAACTAATAACTAAACTTAACGAAACTTCTTAACTACGGGTTGTGGTTGTGAACTGCTGTATTAGTCTAGTAGGAATCGGCGCATGAGTACCGAAAACTATTCCACTTCAATTTTTTATGCGATCCTCTTCAAATTGCCCTACTGATGATATAAATGCATGTCGCCATGGGGCAGCCCGGTGCCATATTGCTTAAACCGAAATTGTTTAAACAATTGCAAGGAATTGTTATTTTTCAACCGGACAAATTTTTTTATATTCTTCATTGAAATACCAATAAAAAAGGTCCCATGACTTTTCACAATAAAGTGGATATTTCCAAAGATATTAATTTTTTAAGGTTCGAAAAAATCAAATTTGGGTACTTTCGACCCATGAAAAATACAGGGTGTTTCCAAATGACACCTACAACGTTTGCAAGTAGATATCTCTCGTAAAATTGGACAAAATGATATGAGGATTGAGGGGTCCAGCCTCTTTACTTTTCGAAGAATTACAGGGTGTTAAAGTTTTGAAAAATTTTATGTTTTAATTCCGGCAATCCATCAATCGATCATTAATAACGATATCAATTATTAGCATTATTTTAGCCATAATAGTGATAAAACCAGAAGTGTGGCCACTGACGTTACTTCGTTGTTTTTGCGTACGCCATCAAGGGACAAGAATAAGAACCGTTGTGAGTACAAAACTTTCGTTTTATATATTTAAAAACTGTTCCGACGGAAGGTATCGGTCAGAGTGATAAACTAGTAACTATTATAGTTTGTGTAGTCATACTAAACCTTATAACTTTAGCATTAGGTTAATTTTTGAATAGAACTGTTTATTTCCTATATTGGGTAACGGGATAAAAGGGTCTGGTTTATTGTGGGGTTTGGTAATTATGAATATGTAAAAAACGTAATGAATCTTCATTTCAAAAGTCTTAAATACTGTTAAAACTATTTATTGACTGTATCCGTAATCCAGAGAACCTTGGGTTTATTATAACTGAACCCCGGACGTTTGATTTTAATAAAGGTTGTCTAATCTATTAAGTTGTAGGAAAGTTATTTCTTTCAATTGTAGTATTCGGCGGCACTCTTCAAAACGTTGGCAGAAAGGCAGTATTTTGAATACTTTCAGCCCAATGTCGGCTTGATTTTAGGCCAACGATTTTAGTATGCCGGTGTCAGCGATAAGCCGACCTATCCTGCATTGGCACAAAAGGCAGCTAGAGATACGATGTTTGCAGGGTCATTAGTTTCATGTGAAATACGAATTCATGAATGTTTTTTCACAAAGAGCATATTTTCTCATGGCATTTAATTCAATCAATAATTTTGTGGGTAGCTATCGCTGGCTGAATGATAAAACTAGTTTGATTTATATATTTTTCATACAATGTAGAATTAACCTTTATTATGAGCTTTTTGTAATGAAAACCGAAAAACTAATAGGACCTTGAGCTCCCGAAATAATTAAATTTTGTAGGCCAGTCCAAAATTTTCTTGATGGCCAGAGACTTGCAAATATCGTCAGAATCGGACCTTGAAGTCCGGATATTTGGAAGTTATTAAGTAGGTACCTTAGAAAATTGGAAGGTAACCCAATTTTTTTTAATTTGTAGGAATATCGACTATTGAAATTTGGAGAATGGTATTATGCCAGCATTGACGTCACCACAATACCTGATGCTTTTGATGTTGGATATCCTCGAGGTTGATATCGAATATCCCCAGCACCTGCACGATAAACAGATATACCGTTGCTCACATTTCGTATAAATCCTAAGACTATGGAGCCTCCAAGGGATGCTAAAGAAATAACTTGGTAAATGGCTAACCTTCTCAATAAAAGCAAGTATATTATCCATCACCGAACGCTGAAGCAGGCGGTTGCGCATGGGATGTATTGAAGGAAATTCATCGAGTTTTAAAATTGAAACAGCACCGTGGTTAAAGTCCTATATATATTTAAATGGATACCGAGCTAAGAACAAAAGCCATGAATGAGTTTGAAAAGAGCTTGTTCAAATTAATGAACAACGCAGTTTCGGTGAGTTTCAATATCAAACATCAATCCCAATACTAATGTGTTCTTTGTCACAGGTGAAACAATGGAAAACGTTTGAAACAGGGTTAGTGTAAGGCTTTTAACAGACTGAAACGGAAGATAAATGGCGCGGAGGCTTACATAGCCAAGCCCGAATTCAAGAATTGTACAATTTTTACTGAAAATCTAGTTGCAATAGAATTGCGGAAGCTTCAGATCTGGTTGAACAATCCTGTATGTGTAGAGTAGGCAATCCTAGACCTTGCTAAAACGACAATTTAAGATTTCCACTGTGGATACATGATTGATGCTTTCCCCGACTGCTCGTAGTATAAGATCCGAAGTATGATCGTCCTTCACTGGTGTGTCAACCAGATAGAAGTGATATTTTATTGAATAAAATAAGTTTCTTAACATGATTTGATGAGGCAACCCCCCTAAAAATACTCACGATTATAATTAATTGAAATTATAATATAATAAATAATAGTTTATTATTTTTAAACATTTCGCCGGCATGCCTACCAAATAAAACATTAGCTGGCAACCTCGTTCAAACAGGTAGATTGATATTGAATTGCACTCGTCTGTCAAACACTGTGACGTGTTTCTTCACCTCCCTCCAGTTCTTACCAATTAGACACGTCACTTTGGACACCCTCGATGCAAAACCTCACAAATAGGTGCTCGGGCGCCAGATTTTTTACGTGATTTGCCCCTTGACCCTTAGCGTCAAGAGTTCCAGATAGCCTCAGATGGAGGTTACGGAAAATTCCAGGAGTCTCGTTGAATTCAACACTTCTGAAGAAAACTATAAGCCCTTAGACGGCTTTGATACGGAGTAGAAAACACCTATTTTATCGGTTTGTATATTTAAGGATGGATTCAGAATATACCGGGACAAAGTACATTCAAAATTTCAAAAATGGTAAATTAATACATCATTTTGTACCAAACAGAATAAATATATACAGTGTGCATGTGTGAATTATTATGCACCATGCAAATCTTCACCAGTATTACGCATATAAGCAACGATACAATAATAAACTAGGTGTAAGCAAGCGAGTATATAGTTATTTAAGAACAGTCAAAGCAGTGCAAGCAGTTTTTATTACCTCAGTGAGCAGAGTTGAAGCCAGTAAAATAATAGTATGTAGCGGTGGGACAGGAATATGGGGGGGAAATACTACCAAACCAGTTTATATGAAAAAAGTTGTTGAATTAAGATGGAATAAAACTAATTTCCAACTTTCTTTAAGCTGAAAGTACATAGAGAAGGAAATAATCTAAAAAAAAAATAATATGAACTCAAAACTACAACCGGCTGAAAGTTGGACAGCTTGTGGCAACGGCCTTTTATCTGTCCCACAATCAGTTTTATAATTTTTAAGTTGTCGGCTAAAAGTTTTCCAGCAAAAAAAGATGGTGAAATTTTTTTCAAGAAAGTTAGAAGCTTTAACTCGAACACAATACCACTATGCTGGAAATCACTTGAACAAAAAACTCTCACAGTTTACGGCACAGCTGTCCTTTTCTACAGTAGGGAATAGTACGCGCAATGTCTCTCTGTCTAACAATTCTGCTCGCTCCAAATTTTCAATACTAAAGTCTTTACATTCACTATCTAGGAGCAAATTTGCTCAAGCAACCTTACACTACGTTATTTGTAATTGAATTATTTTAATATTAAAACTGGTCTCGATTGGTTGACAGACTAGTGCAATTATTAATATCAATGTACCTGTTTGAACGCGTTTGCTAGGTTGCCAGAAAAAGGTAATCAACTAAATGATTAATTGAAAATAATTTATTATAATTTCATTTAACTATAATCGTGAAAAATTTTTATTGGGCTGCTTTATTATCAAATCATAATTAGAAACTTATTCAATTTAATGAAATATCACTTTTATCTGGTTGACACACTAGTGAAGGACGATTTTACTTCGGATCTTAGGCTATCGGGCATGTATACTGATATTGACTCTATGGTTTAAGAGCTCCATCAAAACCCTTACGACGTTATGAAGAACGACTGTCATCAACGCTTTGGCACAAGTTACTATGCTCCTGAGAATGTATATGGCATTCCTCTGGCAAATAAGAAAATCTTGGGAATGATGAAGGATGGGAATAATGGAGTTCCAATGTTGATTACGTGGGTCTTCTTTCGAAACTTCACTTGACTAAGGTTTGATAACTGATGATGATGTTACTAGGAAGAGATTGATTGATGAAGGGTATGCTTTAGGATGAAATAGAATCTGAACTCAAGAGTAATCAAGAGAGCTAAGGGGATAAAGTCATCTGTCGTAAAAACTTCAATAACGTATGAAGATTATGGATACTGATACCTGGTAGGTAACAGGAAACAGTGGTTCACAATCTGATTCGACTCAAGAAACATCAGGTGTACTCCACGGTCCAGCATAAGGTTGCCCTCAGCCATGAGGATGATAAAAGTTACTTGGTCTCCGGAACAGACAACATCGATCCCTGGAGACACTAATTCGTGCCTCTTGAAGTAGATGTATAGCGAGATTTCAGAATTTGAATTTTATTCAATAGTAAGGTAGTTTTCCGAGGCAGTCCTGTTGAAAAGTTTCAGCTAATTACTCATGTTATACATATTAACGAACTATGTCATATTTTTTGAATTGATTATACTACTAACATTACTATTTCCCCTAGATAAACACACATAGGTACTACTAAATATCATTTAGTGAAGAAATTGACCCAATGAACGCGAAGGTAGGAGCCCTCCTATAGGTACTTAATGGTATTTTCAACGATATGTCACTTATCATGAATAGCGTTGCGCTACAAATAGCTCTAATTTTGTATAAGTTAAAATGCCTGTTTGAGGTTATGTCCTTCCCAACGATGGGTACTTGATTTATTTGTAGAACAATTTTGCTACACTCTGTATATGTTTGACGTTTTGGTGTGGCTGCTTGCCTCGGTCACATACGTAATAAAAATAGTTCACTAATCACTATCATTTGTATTTGTGGTCCTAAATTTGATGGTGGCCAATTGCCTAAATTTGGTGTGGGTAGGCGTATAAATTGAGGGTCCAAATCTAAGGTTAGATACATGACGATTGACAGGTGACATTTGATAGGTAACAAGTAACATTTGACGGGTGACGTCATGCTTACAGAAAATGCTACCCCTACTCCAAGAAAAGAGTGAATTTTGCCAATTTTGAGTGGTTCGTTTTCAATGATTTCCTTATGGACATTCCCATGTTATCGCCTCCGCTATGGTCCACGATGCACATAGCTCCTTCACTGGGCTTGCGGCTCACTTTTAGAATGTCTATCACCCTAGCCACTAACCCATAGAGTGCTATGTAATTTCTCTCCAGACCAGCTCTTTACAGCTGATGATAGAAAAAAGTAATTCCTCTCCGTCTTCCAGCAGAGCTGGAAATATACCATATACCATATAAAGAGAAGTGATTGGATTGCTAATTAAACTGTGATAACTTCCTTGGAGACCTCACAATCGTTTTTTATGTGACATTTTATCCATTGAAGAAATAAAGTGGTTCTTATATTTCATCGATCACTATTAAATGATGTTGGTTAACCAATGAGGTGATAACTTCCGACAAAGTTGTGAAATACACTCACCGGCACGAAAAACGGGCACCCCACAATTTTTATATTAAAACGCCTAAACTTTCTATTTTTTCTTTTGTAACCTTTGTCAACGGCAGACACGCATTGAAGCATGTTTTTAAAGTAAGCTTTCTCCAGAAAATGTTTTTGGAAAGCTTTTATTTCAAGAAAATGACGCCTGTTAACATTAAAAGAGAAAAGTTATATATTAGAAGTTATACAATTATCATCATAAACACAAAAAACAATATTTATCACTTCTCTGTCTAATTAATACCTCGTATCACCTCCACGAGCATGTATAACGGCATTAATTCTTCTAGGCATACTGTTAATTAAGTTGAATACTTCATCCTGTGGAATCGCTTCCCATTCCTCTAAAAGAGCCACTCTGAGCTGATCCAAGGTAATAGGAGCAGGTACCCGGCTTCGAATTCTTCTACCTAGCGTGACCCAAATATGCTCGATTGGATTTAGATCGGGACTGCGCACTGGCCTTGCCATTTGGGTTACACCAACTTCTTTCAAATATTTCGTGACAATGCGGGCGGTATGAGGGCGTGAATTGTCATGCATCAATATGAAGTTGTCACCAATAAATTGTGCATATGGAACAACATAATCTTGTAGTATCTCATTTGTTTACCTATCTGCAGTCACAGATCCTGTAGGGACTATGTACAATTCTGTTCGCGCCTCTGAAGATATTCCAGCCCACACCATAACTGAACCCCCTTGAAACCTTACTCTAGGGCTAAAAGTGCACTCAGTATATCGTTCACCTTCTCTTCTCCAGACTCTTTCGCGACCATCTGGAGAACGTAAGCAAAATCTGGATTCATCGGTGAACAACACACAGCTCTAGTCGTATGCATTCCAATTTTGATGCTCCCTAGCGAATTGTAATCTGGCTACACGATGTTCTCTGGAAAGTTCTGGTCCTATAGCGGGTCTTCGAGATCTCAGATTAGCTTTATTCAATCTTCTTCTAACTGTTCATTCACTCAAGGTTGTTTCTAATCTCTACAGCAGTTGTATGACGATTTCTTAGTGCTGAAGATATCATAAAACAGTTATCTCGATGGATAGTTCTTCTCTGGGGACCAATTCCAAGACGTCGAATGTAAGCTCCCGTCTCTATAAAACGTGTAAATACACGTTGCACGGTACTGCGTGATACCCCAAATCTGTTAGCCACGTAAATTTGACTTCTTCTGTCTTGAATAAGAGCAACAATAGATGCAACTGTTTCTGAGCTTAAAGACATCTTCAAATTCACACTAGGTGTCATAAGCAAGTAATAAACCATATAACATAAATACACTTAACCTAACCTTAAATGTCATCGTAGAAATCACTAAAAATGCATAGACTACTGAAACCGCAGAAGTAAGTGCAAGAGGATCACTTTTACATTATTGATATTTTCATACAATACCTGCATCATGTTCAACTTGGGAAGACATTTCTTGATAAAAAATCTGCAGGGTATTCTACTAAGCCGTATTCATTGTTGGAAAAACCAAATGAAAAAAGAATTGAAAAAATTAATGTTTTTCATCAATAATTATCGGGGTGCCCGTTTTTCGTGCCGGTGAGTGTAGATGGTCCATAACGAGGTACTAGATGAATAAACCGACTTGGTTTCACAATAATCAATAAATTTCGGTGATTTGAGATGTTATGTTCCTGACCATTTTGTTTAGATTTATTAACTCAAAAGAATATCTCTGACTTGCCAACCGGAAATTAATTTTAATAATCATCTGACATTTTAAGATACTAAAGGCATTATCAAGCTCTCGACCACGATACTCTTTAACATAAAAAAATAGTAACAAATATTTGAATTATCACAAAGGTTTCCAAAATACAAGTTCATTCAGAAACATGCTTTATTAAATTATTTTGCCCAAATTTGAAATAAAATGTTTACACATTTTCAAATAAACTTTTCATTTCTTCTGGAGGAATAACACTATGAATGCATTTATTCATTTCAAAAGCAGAATCTTCAGGCGAATCTTTCTTCACCAAACATTTTTTGGTAAGTTCATCCGCCTTTTCATCATGGACTCCACTTTTTTTGAAAATTGACTTCATGACCGCCTCGTTGAAATCACCATTTTGTTTTTGAATACCAAATGCTTTGTTCATACAAAGCAGTTGCTTTTTCAATTTAGGATCGTCAGTAAAAATACCTTCTTTAATTTTGAGAAGTACTTCCATATCCGTTCCAACTTCCATACGACATTTTTGGCCTATTTCAATAAGTTTGCTTTTCACTTCCGGTGTTAGAACATCTGCCTAAAATATATGTGAATAATGTTATGTTATCAATTTTTTCAAACAAATAGGTATCCTACGTAAGAATATGTTTGTGTAAACAGACCCATGTATAATTTTTTATATATTCAAATTGATGATCAAAATTATTCAATACCTAACTGCAGTAGGATTTTAGATATTACCTTCTTATGCATATTGACACAAAATTGTGCATGGATTATCTGGTTTTTGTAGCGTTTTTGAGTTCAAAAAGAAAAAGGAGGCAAGATCCAAATTAACGGTAATCCAGATATTAAATGATAGGTCTCAAGAAAAACTTGAAGAAAACATGAACTCTCGGAACTGTGATACTGAGAACGATACCTCCCGAATCAGTAGCAGCAATTATATAACATCGACAATTAATATCCTGTTACTTGATATGTCATCTATCGAAGATAGATAGAATGGATAGAAGAGATTGCCCCGTTGTGTCTCACATCGAAAGTTCTGTCACGTCGAAAGTTATAGGTAAAGCATTTCCCTGTTATCCTAGGTGATTAAGTTTTCTTAATATGTTTTGCTTCCAATCTGTATCGAATGCCTTATATACATTAAAGTAAATAGTCATATACCTACAATTTTCATTTTAAAATTTGTCTCTTATGTGAGTCTATGAGACTATGTTGTCTTAAGTAGATCTATTTGATCTAAATCATGAAATTGTTCAGGAGTTTGATGCCCTTTGTTTTCTAGACTTCAAAAAAGTCGTTTATTAATTATTTTGCATGAAGCGCTAGTTAAGGATATAAATCTGTTCAAATATACGATAAAGGTTTCAATATCCGGATTGTGGTGGCAACAACAACAAGAACGATTGAACTATCTGATTCCAGAGTTATGGTCAAAATTGTAATCTGCGTTTTCTAGAGGACCTGGCAAAGTTATATGACGTCAGCATTTAGTGTACCGCAGCCATCTATTTTTTTAAATAATACTAAATAAATACCGTATGACTAAGAAAATATCCTATAACATTGCAGTAGGTACTACTGACAATCTACTCGTATTTTGTAGTATCATTTGCACACTAAAATTTATTTCTACGATTGAGTAACATCTATCCATGTCATCTAATTGAAATGCGTGAAGGACAAATACAACAATACAATACACATAATAAACGAATGGGATAGATTCGTCGTAGAGGTATAATTTGAGTGGCTGGCAAAAACCCAACTTGACTCCACTTGATTTTTCCCTAGGAGTTACCTTTAAAACCGTGTATGTGTAAGCAGACCTGCAAACATTATCTTGTACTACAAGTTATTTCTTCGAAAATGATCAACAATTCTATTCGAAGCAGCTTGTTAGACAGATTGTATTATTACCAAGATGTGCAAGAGAGTTATAAGGTAATTGTTAGTTATTTGTTATTACTTGGTTGATATTTTTGTTCAGAAGTCACATGTTGTATATTTTCAACAATTGCTGCTCGTATTGTATTAGTAATCTGGTACTTATTTCATATTTTTAGGAAGAGGGGGAATATATGCCATTCTTCCATATACCATTAGCAGATTACAATAATAATCAACAAAATACCTCGTTATTAGACTCCCGCGTTATCCTGTATAAGTGAAAATGTTTCCATTTCCTACCAGTTCACCAGCTATTTGATTTATTTGAGTACGTGATCCAAGTAATTTGTTCTTTCGCAGTTTCTTCGACCGTCAACCAGTTTGTGCCGATTTTTCTTTGGTAACTAAACTCGATCATAAATTATTATTATCCAATTTTGTTGAATATGTATTTGATATTCCTAAAGTTCGAGAACTACACCTGTCTTGCTTGATATATCCACCGATATCGGTTTTGGCGTGAATTTTTTCACGAGTACAACTCCTTTTTGCCACAAGTATTCCTAGTTTTATTAAATAACTCTTCCGTATGACTTTCTATCTTTAATGACTTTCCGATATCGGCAAGTTGGATGTTCAGTCTATTCAATCTCTCTTCAACACATCAAATATAAGTTCTGGCAAATATGTCTATCGTTGGCATATTTTTAAAAAAGACACAGGACTTTCAAGATCAAGGAAATCAACTTATCCACATCGCAAGTAAAAAAACCAGCTCTCATAACTCACATGAAATAAACAATAAGACTAGTAAAAAAATGTTTGGAACATACAAAAATTACTTAGCAAATGGGATAATCAAAAAAATTCTTGTATTCAATTAACATAACGATAAAGTAAAACATGAGAATGGTAAAACAATTAGATGATAATATAAGTAAAACTCACCACAAACTGCGTTTTATTGTTACTCTAGTTTTCATATGATTTTTTAAGATAACTATTCTTAACTGATAATATTCACGTGAAGGACGGACTGTCGATAGAGAGAGAGGTAAATAGTGTTCCAGATCACATTAGAACAACGAAAGAACAAATTCCACAAATTATTATCAAAAATATATATTTACCTGGGATATTTTTACCATGCACAGACATACGGAAATAGCAAAAAATATCATGACTATGTCGTATTAGAAATTACCAACTGATTTCGAATTATTCGGGACGGAGCCTTTTAAAACATGTATTTAAAGATTTTATCTTGAAACTCAATTGTTAAATTTCATCCATAATCATAATTATGTTTTTATTTCCAAAAAGATATACTACTGATGATCAATTTTGTCCGATTGTAATATAGATAAAAAACATTAACTGGAGCTCATTTTGGTATTAGGTTATTGTGGAATTAGTTTCCAATGTACCTCACAATATACTCGTTATATTAATTAGTGATTGTCGATATTAGTGGTATATGAATTTTTCAGAGTAGGTACATTGACATCCGTATCGAAGTAAAATAAAATTTCTTATCAAGAATATAGGTTTTCTATAAGGAGCATTTACAAAATACGTCCAAAATCAAAGATGTATGTATTTTTAGTCATAATATGTATTTTACTCGTTATAACATCACCTCTTTTCTTCCTAGTGTCACCCCTCCCGTTTAGTTTAATGGGCACCCTGTATATTTTCATATCAATCGAGGGTTCATTTTTTTTCCTTTCAAAAATAGCAAAGTATGGCATTTTAATCGTTTCATTCATACAAATAAAGAATGTACAAAAAAATATGAGGGTAGCGCGAACAGTCGTATTAAGCGATTATTGGTAAGGTCAAAACTCACGGATTGGTAATGTCGCCACGTAATCGTCACCGTGTTAATGTGACGTGATGTGTCTTGACTGTATTTTGTGCGTGTTTATAACTTGATCTGCATGTTAAATGATTGTGATTGTCACCAATAGGTAATTCCTGGAAACAGTTTTAAATGTCTTACACGGAGGACTTCGAATCGTGAAAGACTGGTGACTTGAATAGGGGCATTCAATAGACCTCAAGAAAACCAAACCAAGGCTTATCTAACAAAAGTAGTGACCCTTGATTTTAAACTGAATTTTACCACACACATTGGAAAAATAAGGGGCTCATTTCTCATTTTTTTCACCTTCCCAGCTGCTCCTCGCATATTATCGATCTCAAATTTTGTAATATTTCTGGCTCATTAGTCCACCATTTTTTTGCGGAAAACATCCCCACGATAAAACATTGGCTAATTCCCGGCACCTATTTTTTGCTGAATTTCAAATATCAAAACCGGTAAGTAAATCGTCGACGTAAAAACACTGTTTGATTATTTCCGTAATATGTGGCCTATCAATTTCACATTCTGTCGTTAACTCTTGAAGACAACGAGCTGCTAAAAACGGAGACCAATACGAATGTAACTGTCGGTAACTCATAAATAGATAACTCCTCGGTGTGGGTATCCTGCAATAAAATCCGTTGTAAATTTGGTTGCTCAGGCGTTACCAAAACTTCCAAGTACTTTTTTCGATATTCGCGGTTACCATATAGCGATGTTGTCTAAAGCGCAATGAGATTGTTAGAATATCTTCCTGAATAACTGGCCCTCTCATCTGTAAATCGTGTAGTGAAACAGCAGTTGCTGTACGGTACGAGCCGACGCATCGAAAACCACACAGAGTTCTGTAGCCTCACTTTTGTATCGTAACACCCCGTGATGAGGTGGGTAATAGCAAATTTCACTTGTTGATGAAAGGACCTTTCTCAAATTCCATGGCTTTCTCAATATTTTAAATATAAATCTTTGAGAGTTTAATTTTCTGCAGATTTACGTTCAATTGAGTGGAGTCGATACTTTGTTCGTTTGGAGGAGTCATCCAAATTGTCAATTGACTTTTAAATGGTATCAAAAACTGAAATAGTGGTTTTTACGGAATGCGAAATTCTATTTCCTCATGAGACCATTTTCCCTTTGTAGGAACATTTTTAGTTTCAAAGAACTGTTTAGGCTTTCCTTGGGTATCTAGATTTTGACTAAACTCACAAAACGTTACATGTCCCTTCGTTACACCTGAGGCGGTGCTACTGCTTTCGCCCGAAATAACCCAACAGAGTAGAGTTTCTTATCGAACTGGTCGATCAAAAACTAAACTAAATTGGCTATTTATAAGCAAATTCCAAAATAGATCTGCGCCAATTGGCATGACGATAAGACATGATTTGAAAAAAATATTATCTGCCAGTTGTATTTTTTGGGTAATACACAACCCTCCAATGTCTAACTTAACTGCACGTGAAGAAGTTGTTACTTCCGGCAACGCCAAGAAAATTAGTCATGTTTTGTAATTATAATGCCTTGTGGACACCTCAATAGAACACCTATAGTGTAATTTCAAATTTCTGCTATTCATTCCTGAAGCCGAAAGATTTATCTTTTCCTTTTTCAACCCACTTGCGAACAATGACTGAGAGCCAGGGTCTAAAACAGCGCGAGCCGAGAAAGCTTAATCGTTCTCGAAAATATCCAGAATAGCAGGGGACAACAAAGTCTGCAATTGCAAGGAAACGTAGAGCTACAGAAAGTCGTAATGCAAGATCAATTACTTGGCTCCAGTGGTTTGTGAGTAGCCCCAGCGGAGGTTCCTTACT
>CAJUYH010002607.1:0-38822 GCA_910591685.1 Galerucella tenella
AAAAAAAGTGGATGCCAAGTTCCCAGCCTGAGCTACACCACTGGAACATATCCTACCGTGTTTTATTCATTACTTACTGTGAATGTGTCACTAAGTAGCCATAACAAATAGGGTCATGGCACCCCAGAGGGTTAACAATGAGCCGTTGACATTTATAAGGGTGGTAGTTGCCAAAAAATGGTCGATACGCTTTATTATCATATCTTCCATCTATTGTGATGAAATTTTTGTGAATTATTGCCTTCATTATTGACTATTCTGGTCGATTTTAGATGTCAATGGAATGTGATGCTTGTCAATACGAATTTTGCTGTTGAAAGTATTCATTATTATATCACCTGTCGAGAAGTATTCATTAGCTGCAACGTAATATAAACGTTCAACGTCAGTGAGAATTTTAGTTTTTTTGTTTTGTTTATAACGGATCCGAAAATCGTTGAAGGCTGCTAAAGAATTTGAATAGCGTTAAGAGTTAATCACGAATAAATATAAACCGAATAAAAATATTACAAATTCAGACACCTGCCCATTTGGGATTACAAGGCCTTGCACACGTATCCTTATCCTAATAAAGAAGTATCTTTTCAACAGCAAAGAAGTTTGTAAAAAAAAGTCAAGTATTGCCGATGCATATAATGCCGTTTATGCCAAAACCAGTGTAAGTCAATGCAGTCTCTTTTAATTAATTGATACACCAAAATGGTTACAATCAGTTTGAAAATGTACACCAATCAAAATACTTCGCCATTAAGATGATTGTCACGTTTGAGAGTTTCTTAGAAACCCCATGAAAATGAGAGTTTTTCGTCGGATATTTGTAACACACTCAGATAACAAGCAGTCATTTAAATTAACATTTCAATATATCGCACACTCGAAAATGTCAACCTCTTAAGCGACGTAATGAGTCGGTATGTGGAAAAGGAGGTTTCTTCTTTTAATTATATTTAAATGTGTACTCGAAACAGATTTGAATGAATTCTTTGCTTTGTTCGAATTACAAAAAGCAAACGTCAATTAGCGAATACTTTACATGATTCCAATATCTTGAAAATTTGTCTTTTAATTACCACAAATAGTTGTTCGTGGTTTGCTTATTGCAATTACTTGAAAGAAAGCCGATAACGTATCTAATGGTTATTCTACCATTAAACTAGATCCGATATCCAAGAACTTTTCTTTTTAATTTAATTGGAAGAGTCATTGATTAATAGTGTATAAACACCATGGTGTATATATAGAATTTTTTCCACTACTAACCAAATTTAAGACAAAAATTAAAAATAATTCACAAACGCACCACGAGAAGTGTTTACTCCGTCGTCTGACTGACAAGTACACTGTCAGTTTTTTATATATTATGAACGTCATACTCCTTATGTCATCAGTCATTTTTGGTTGAGCGCGAATTTTAAACTAATGGCATTTTTATTCAAATAATTTTATCTTGATTGGTAATTTCAAGCAGCAAATATGTTAAAGACAATCTACTGGGTATACAAAATTATGTTGCACAAGTTTTTGTTGAACTACCCCTGAATTCTCAAAATATTTGAATTTGTCCATCATTTACCTAGGTTAATAATAAAAAATTATCAACCACTTATAGAGAAATTCAACTTCTCAGTTGGCTAGAAGAAGCAATAATTGTCAACTTCACAGCTAGTAGTGGAAAAACATTGTTTATTCATATGCTGAAGCGTAACCACAAAACGACATACCTACAGTCATTAGAATTGGATAAAGTCACTAGGATTCACTTTTCCGTTGGTATTTACAAAGCACCTTGGCAGATCCTGTCTAAACGCTACCCAGTCCACATTGGCATTATAGGCACGGGCCCGGAGGTAAAAATAGTATATTAGTCACCAAGTTTGTGAAGGCTATTACTATTTACAGCATACCAAAATTATTTCGTTAGTGGCTTTGCCCCGAGCGGAATAAGTTGCGAGGCTCATAAATGTCTTCACCACCGTGGTGTATATTTACAATTTTTTCCACTACTAGCCAAATTTAAGACAAAAATTGGAAATTTTCCACTACTAGCCAAATTTAAGACAAAAATTGGAAATAATGGGCATTATACACTATTTCCATGCTAGAATATTACTCTACAAAGGATCTTTTAGGGAAAAACGGTGCATATGAACCTCTTCATTTGCACTATTACAATTTAAACACACAGCAATAAAATACCATTATTCCTATATAGTTTATGATCACCAATATTAAGTGCAACGAATTAACTAAACCAAGTATACGACCACCTCCAGAAATTTCACAAAACGTGGGTTATGTTTCACTTTGAGCACATGCGCATTTAAAGAAAAAATAAATGACAGCGGTATTGCGTTCATAGCACAACACCTTGAGTGTATGAGGTATACTTATAAACCACGGCGTTCACAAACGCACCACGAAACGCGTTTACCCCGTCGTCTGAATGACAAGCATTTGTATTTTTGTTTGAGCGCGAATTTTAAACTATATAATGGCATTTTCATTCTAATAATTTTGTTTTGATAGGTAATTTCAAGCAGCAAATATGTTGAAGATAATTTTTTACTGAATATAGTAACCAATCAAATTACTTAATTTCGAGTCATGTGTCAAATTTCATCCAATCACCGCTTTATTACAGCGATAATACCCTATATGTGGTGTTTTCAGTTTGGTGTTTACTTTTTATTAAACATTAATTGAACGTCAAACTGACAACTGGATTGAAAATGTCGCGAAGATTAGGTATTGCATCTAACGATTCAATTAATTTACCAATTGTACTTCTCACAACTGTAGTTTTAATTAAAAATAAATACGATTTGATTAAAATTGATAAAGTTTGTATTGAAAATTATTAAACATCAGATTGGCAATCAATTTTTTGAAAGCTACAAAGTAAAAAATTATCTTATCGAATACTCCTCGGGTCTTGATAAATACTCAAAATTTTGTCGTAGAGAATCCTTCAAGCGTGTTGCTCAAAGATAATAGCCCTCGGCCTGCGGCCTTGGGCTATTATCAAGCAACACGCTTTCAGCATTCTCTATGACAAAATTATCTCGGTATTGTCAAGACCCTAGGGGTATTACTACTGATAATCTCCTGATTTTTACAGAATCCAACTGGACAATTTTAAGAGGGCATATCCGGAGTCGGACGCAGCAAAGTTGGGGGTTTCTTGCATCCCTTATATTTGTTACCACAGATGCCATTTCCGTTTTGTACTGTTTTAATAATTGGGATTTTCGATAAATTTCAAAAAATAAGTTTTTTTTTTAATTTTCAAAATCATTTTGAGTTAATGTGATAGATTTGAATGTAAAAATAAGAGCCTAGGACCGGTTGTACAATTGTAGCTCAGTGAAGGCTCAAGTGTGAAGGTTCAGCGTCAGATTTCTGTTGTACAAAGTTGGCTTACGGTTGAGCTTCATTTAAACATTAAGCTCAGTAAAGCCTCCAAGAGGGCAGGCTTAATGTAAGCTTAAGCACGGAACATAAATTGTTATCATATTCCGTGGCTTAAATGTGAATAATATGCAAACATAACCTGTACTTAATTTAATATTAAATTAAAAGTTTTTCAAAGTTAATTATGGATATTTTAACCGATGATGAGGATTTTTAGGAACTTAACCTAGGTCAATGATTGACAAATTCTAATATTTCGAGAATTCAGATATAGTAGTTCAACAAAAACTTGTCCAACGCTTGTGCTAGCGGACACTACTTGTCGAGACTTGCTAAGCATGTGAACCCATAAAATAAAGAGTTTCCTAATAAACGGAGCGAGTGCCAAGTGTTAGTTGCATAGAGAAATAATAGTTACACTATTATATTTTATTTGTTCATCGTAAGATTTTCCGTAAACAATTTCGTGTTCTGAATTTTGGTTTCACTTGGTCGAAGTATTAAATTGAAAACAGTTTTTTGCTTGGATTAATTCATTGTGACAGGAACAAATTTTATCAGTCATGTTTGAAATTTAGTAAGTGAACTCCGATGCGTATCTAAAACAATTATAGTTAAAAGACAAGAACACCTTTATTGGATGTTTAAGCACTTATAAGAAAACACATGATACAAAAAGCAAGTAAGTAAAATGTACTGTCTTTAATGTCGGTATCCATCTGGCATCGAACATCTGTATTGTAAAAGTTTATTGATCGAAATAATTTGAATTTTCTAAGAGCAAATTTGGACAGAAAAATGTTGTAGTGTTGTTTCTACACAGATAGTGGCAGCGAAGAATGTTGGCTATTAGCACTATACGGTGTGAATTTCTCATACAGGGTGATTGGAATATCCCATCTAAACATTGAATCAGCCATAAAGAAACACCGGTATTATACTGTTATTACTTTATACGTTTGCGTTGCAGAAAAGCGTTTTAACTATTTCCTTTATTTTGCGGAACGACATCAAGGTTCATGCAAAAGAAATTATTTTGTCAAAAAAAAGGTTCGGGTTAATGCAAACGGGTAAACAACTTCACTGTATTAACTAATCCATTAGGAAAACTTCTACTAAAAAAATGTATGCCTTATTGCCAATCATTTGTATGTATGTCTTCGCTAAGAATATCGAAAAATAAAAATGAAATTTAATAGACCGTAATCGAGGGATAGCCGCGAAGAAGTGTAAAGCGACTTTATAGTTATTTAATAAACATGTCAATATGATACGTGAAATTATTCAGTGTTAAAAGCATCTGCAATACCATCACGCGTACTTCCAACTTAGTTCAACTCTACAAAAAATAAATGCAGGAATCCGAGAGGGTTTCATATTTATCACGGTTTTTTTAATGAGATATATTATGATATTTTCAGTAGTAATACCCCTAGGGTCTTGATAATACCGAGATAATTTTGAGTATTTATCAAGACCCGAGGAGTATTCGATAAGATAATTTTTTACTTTGTAGATATCAAAAAATTGACTGTCAATCTGACGCTTAATACTTTTCAATACAAACTTTATTAGTTTTAATCAAAAATTATTCATTTTTATTTAAAACTACAGTTGTGAAAAGTACAATTGGTAAATTAATTGAATCGTTAGATGCAATACCAAATCTTTCCGACATTTTTAATCCAGTTGTCAGTTTGACGTTTAATTAATTTTTAATAAAACATAAACACTAAACTGAAAACACCACATGTAGGGTATTATCGCTGTAATACAGCGGTGATTGGATGAAATTTTACACATGACTTGAAATTAAGTAATTTGATTGGTTACTATATCCAGTAAAAAATTATCACTAATAATACCACTAGAGGTCAAATTATTCCCGTCGAAGACGAGGGATAATTTTCTGAAAATATTCATGAGCGAGAAAAAATTTCCGGATTTAATTCGACGTAAGAAAATTCCACACCAAATGTGTTTCCAACAACATCAATTTTCGTCTTCATCAAGTTCTTGCAAAACAGGTTTTGTCCACCTGATTATTCAGTTACCATGGCAACTCAGTGAAACACTAAACTAGAAATTATTTCTGTCAAAAATTTGTCAAGACAGCACGACGTAGAAAAATGTCTCGCTTCGGTCAAGAAAGTAAAGAAAATATTCGCCAGAATATTAAGCAGTTGACACCAGCGAATACTAGGAAATCGGAGGCAAGTGTATGGAAGCAGTTTATAAACTTTTGCACAGAAAAAGCGTATGATTTCGACAGAGCGGATATACCTGTGGAAGAACTGGCGCTCATTCTTGAAGACTATGCCTTCAACATGCGAAAAAAGAACTCCGAAGACTACAAGGAGAGTGTTATCAAAGTTCTATGAAATTCTACAGATAAGCAGTTGCGGGAATATTTTTTCGAAAGGTATAATCGCAAATTTGTCAACGCAAGAGCTGCAAAAAAATGCTAAGCGTCGGAAGCTACAAATAGATCCAACCAAGAGAAAGGCAAGTTCATCCGCACTATCAGCAGACGAATTGATAAAGATTATTGAGCTTTGGGACAAAAATACTCCGGAACGATTGCAAAGAAAGTTCTTTCACATTGCTGCTCATGAATTGGCCTGGAGAGGAAATGAAGGAGCGGCAGCAGTTATAGAATATTTTGTGGAGGTAATTGACAATCAAGGGTAACCAACAGGACGCATTGAGTATAACCCGGTTTTCTCCAAGACCACTCAAGGCGGTTCAAAAAGAATTGCCGACAGTAAGTGGCTTGCACCGAATACAGTCAATGAAGAATTATGCCCAGTAAGACTGTTCAAAAAACTAATAAGCATGCGAGACCAACTCATCAAAACGAATCGTTTATTTTTAACTCCAAATGCAAACTGGCACCACCCCAATTCCAAAGGTTGCTACAAGAACAGCCCGGCTGGACAAAATCCAATATCTTCCTGGTTGAAATCGGCGGCATCAGTGATTGGAATCGATGTCAACAAGATCAAGATAACAAATCATTTTGCGAGGGCCACTGCTGTTTCAACTCTAGCCAAAACGGGAATTGGAGAACAGTAATTAATTAAAATAACAGAGCATGGTAGCAGTCACTCCATAAAACCATATCTGCAAATTGACTCGGTCCATCATCAGGATATAATTGACGCAATGAGGTCTGCTCCAACTTCTGCAAAGACAGTCCAAGAATCTCTAAATCAAGAGCAAGCAGCTTCGAATCAACCTGCCATAGTATACAATAATTGCGTTTTTAATATAAAGTTTCGAACCCGGGCCATCCGCGTAGAAACCAACCGCTCCTATCACTGCGCTAGGTATAACCGACTCCGACTGAAACTGTCAAATTCAAGTACTTTAATACAGGTTGTTTTTTTAAATTTATTTTCTTAATTTTTAAACTTATTTGCTATTAAACATTGATTATGGCAATATTGTCAGAAATAATGTACTTTACGTCCACACAACATTTCATTAGGTTCTCTTTTGCTGGGAAGCAAATATTTAGGATTTTCTGATTTCCCATGGTCCTAAGGTCGAGTCACCACCCGGTATATGCTCTGATTCGTTTTCGTTCCACAACTGGGAATAAAAATAATAAAATCCCACGTCCTATAGTGATATGACAACTGAATTGATCCCGAGTTTGCTTAAAAATTTATTCATTTAAAAAAATCAGAGTTGTAGATTTTTACTGGTAAGTTTTATCATAGAAATAGGCCTAGTAAAAATTTTAAATTGTTTACAAAAATTGCTCCCATATTTTTCCCGAGAATCTAGTTGTCCTTGGCTAATGAGTTTCCCATGTTCTATTTTAATTGAGTTTTAATAAAATAATATTAACCAAAAAATGAAGTGGCACAAATTATTGTTGATTTTCGAAAAAGATTAATCTTCAAGTGCTACTTCAACTGTTATGTCGTGTAGCTTTCCTCTTAACCTTGATGGATCTTCTTTGCAATCCTATTTATATCAAAACAATAGCGACAACTGTAATGTATACTAACCTTTTTTCAAAATCGAGCTTATATAAGGATTTTGACCTCTAGTTTCCAATGAAGAACAATTCCACCTATGTCCTTGAAATTGATATTGGCACTCTTTGACGGCTTGATTTAAACCGTCAAGAGCCATTAAGGTTGCATCAGGTTGTTGGTAGCACAATTCTATTTGTGATTTGGTTAATCCAGGTACAGTTCTGCAAATAGTAGTGTCCATGTATGAACTATAGAAAGAAAATGTTTGTTGTCTATTTGAATTTTTTGCTTCTAATTGCCTGAAAAAGAAAAAAAACATACATGCAGGTCTCAAAAATAATTTATTAGTGTTGATAAATTCCATAGCAGAAGTGTAGCATTTATTATTTGACCGGTTTCACAAATGACAAGATTTTACGTCTGCATTCTTGCAAAGAGCTTCGTCTTTGGGAAGAAGCTCAAGACTACAAAGTTTCCAGAGAAATTGTTGATTGTATGTTCTGGGAGAGTGGTGAACGACATTGCGGAACGCGCCATAGCATTGATTGGGGAATTTAATAAACTAATAACGAATATTTTCTTGTCTAAAACTTTTTTCGTAGTAGTTGGGTTTTTTAATTTATTTTTTATTTTATAGTAATTAATTCTAATTCGCATTTTTATTGCTCCAATTCCGTCATTTCAAATCAAAAAATGATGATTATAATGTTTTTGTATCTTTACCTGAACTATATTTACATAAAATACAAATTTTTTAAATTAAAATCCTGATATTGTAAACCGCTTATGAACAAAGAGAATAAAGAATAGAAGAAGAGAAGAGTAGGAAAGATGAAAAACGAAGGGTATTCAAATAAATCTTGTACGAGCAATGAATTTCATTCGAATCAGTATATTCCCACGAATGTCCACACATTTTACTTGTTGGCATTCTTCTGTCCGGAATGTCATCTGATGGTACGGTCGTACGATCTGGTCGAAGTGGTAGAGAGCCCCAGATACCATACCACATACATACACTGTGTGCCTTCTTAAATATTTATCAAGTATAATCGAAAAATAAAATTGTAATATTTATATTATCAACAACTTTTATTTCATTTATCGGGAGGGGATCTCTATTTACAGATTTACTTCCACATACTTAAACCAAACATTTTTTTTGAATCTTTTGAATAAAATTTGACACAGCCAAGTAGTTTATAGATCTGTCAAACAGCTATGCCATTTTTAAATCTGGCGAAGAAGATATTGTAAGCTCACTGTAATATTATTCAATCAATTGTTGTTGAATTAATTGGCTGCAAAGCAGCAAGTATAATATTCATAGCAGAAAGAAGATACAAGGTGGCACTGCTGATAGGATAAGTAGGACAAAATTATAATAACCTCATATCCTCTATACCTCCTTCAAGAAACTTTTATCCGGAAAAAATTTAGTGGTTTTTTGAAAACCTCTACGCAGCAGCTCATTATACTTTTCATTTCGGAAGTAATTACGCAAGTGCATCAAAATTACCGATTATTTTTTTCACTTGTCAAAATCTGACATTTTGGTGGTTTTAACCAATAGCAATACATTATTCTAGCCAATCATTCGGTATTATACTGATAATTCTGCTTCCTCATCGATAATACCTTGTTTACATTGAAACGTCAAAATTTTACTTTAAATTTGTCATTATTGACAACTAAAAGTGCTTCGAAGTTTATTGAAAAATGAACACAAACTGATTCAGTGCCATCCCCCAAGAGAATATTGAATATTTAGGTAATACAAAATTTTTAATTATTGAAACATAATCTTCCCAAATACAACTCGCACACAGGAGTTTGGGAGTATGCTTTTCCCACTAATTAAACATACTATTTTTTCTTCGATCGTTGATTTACATTTGAAAAATTAATTGAAAAATATTTCATTCAAGATGTAATCAAGTAAGTTCAGATAGGTTCCTCTATGTTCATATTGAAATATAGAAGTGGTAACCATGGAAATTACTTTGTTATGCCAAAAGTAAAATAATTTTTCTCCGATCAAATATATTGACGAATCACTTATTAATAAAGTAGAAGTGGCTAATGGAATATTCAACACCCCTGCCTCGATTTTAAATGAAAATGATAGAAACGAGATCAACCAAACAATTAGCCATGCAGCTTCAACTTCTATGAATTCTCGTTGCCCCCCAGTACAATTTACAAATTGTACAATAACTGTACAATAAATGTAAATATTAATAACAATTAATTTGTGTTCAAAAATATCGTAATAAATTAGATGTTTCTCTTATTTTTTCTATAACAACTTTATCAATATAAAAATTAAAACCATACTTTGTTTCGTTTTATTGTAATTATCCATTTTTAACATTACCGCACGCTACAGCAGTGCGGTAAGAATATTACCGCATTGTTATTTTCTAATTGCTTAGCAACTGCCCACTATTCTGAAATTTTGAGCTTTGTGCATAGAAAACAGGTCAAAATATTGTCACTTCTCTCACGATCGGAGAAAAAATATATTCTGGCAATTGTAATACTTTCATACTGTTTCATTTAAATTTATGAATACGTTTAACGATAATTAACATTGTTCAATACGAAAAAGGATAAATCAGATGAATCGCCAGGACAATTTAGAAAGCAGAATGTCAAAAAACTATTGTTGCAAGATGACAATAACTTTAACGTACCCACTTTGTTTTATGGTTTTAATCTCAATACAAATATGTACAATATATTTTATCTACGACCACCTTTAAAATTAGTCATTTGCGAATCAAAAAAAATGTGTGATATCATACATTATGCATACGTTAAAAAGCGTGCGTGAATAAACAACGCTTTTTATATGGGACTTTCATTATAACACCCAAAAGCGTGCGTAAATGACCAATGCTTTTTAAATGGGGTTTTCATTTTAACAATCTTTTTTAACTACGTAATTAGTATCTAGTTGCCTTGAATTTAGTCGTTTTTGTATAAACTTTTGTGCTGTCAGTAAATTTGACAGAAGTGTCAGACATAGAGAAAAATATTTTCTGTTATATTTAAAATTTCAATTACACTTATTTTAAATAGAAGAACTTAGAGATTCCTCCGGATTGCACACCACCTGGAGTTAGAATTCGTTGTGTATATATTTGTTTATAGATAATTTATTTTTATGTTTTTTAACCCCTTCAGAGCACAATTTTTTATTCTTTCTACATGTGGTCGTAGATGAAGTTTTGTATAACACTTGTGCGTGAAGAACATACTTTTGCGCACTCATTGAGAAAAAGGCACTTGCTACGTTCGTGCCTTGCATTTTCGCAACTCGTGCGCAAAAGTATAACTTCTCGTACTTGTATCATAAATAACTATTAATTTTGTTGGCAATATTTTCCAGAAATGTAGAAGAATGCATTGAAAGAAAATGAAGGATATTCAAAATAATGCAGATAATAATCGAAATAACAGAAATTACGCAGTTTATTCCAGTTGCCAAAACTAATATCGAGGTGAGCTGTCAAAAAATTTGCAAAATTTTACTGAAAAACTGATCTGTCGTTTTCAAGGCCGTAGGCTACTTGACGGCACAATATGGAGGGGAGCGTGGCATCACGTTTAAAGCGCTTACTTTCCGCACTTTCTTTTAAAGAAAACGTGCTCAAAATCGAAATTGAAAAACAGCGATAATATTTCATAAAAAACTATCAAATGAAGTACTGAAAACTTATTGTATATTTACATTTCATGACCCCAGAAACTGATGCTCAGACCACAGTATTGGGAAAAGTAGAATTCGATAGATGGCGCTCTAATATGTCAATGTCATCTTAGCAACGAGTAAAACAAATCAGCTGCCGTATAAGCCCTTCGATATTTAAGTGGTTTTATTTTGCTGTTTTAGTTATTTTCAGTGTGTGTTTTGTAAAACTTTGGCTTTATCTTTGATTGTGCTTCAGTATTTTGTGTTGTGAAACTAAATTTTGACTCCTAATATTCTTATTTTTGGAGTAATAGTTATAATAATAATATTAATAAGATTTATTGCACAAAAAATCTGTTACAAGATAAATACATAAAATAACCTAAAACATCTACAATAAAATGGGTAAACCTTTAAGAAAGTTAATTCTTGAATAGGTTGAAAAGATATAGGGTAATAAATATAGATACTATATATAATTAATTTAAAATGAAAAGTACATCAGTTATAAAGAATTAATGGTAATTATAAAAAATGAGAGGTAAAAGAACATGGTAAGAGCACAAGTTTCTTACTTATAGTAAGAAATATACACACACAGACATCGAAACGAACAACACATCCACACAAAAACACACAAAACAATATACCTTAGAAAAGAAAAAGTATATCATATATTCATTGAATAAAATAACACTTTTCTCCAACAGAAGTAGTTACTATATCAAGAAGGGGCATTCTATTTGTTCATGTATGTTAATTCACGAAGTTGATTTGATATAGTATTTCAATTTATTTTTGAATTGGTAGATATTATTTAATTCTGAGATGTGTTGGGGAAGGCGGCCGTGAAGTTTCGGGAGTAGAAATGTAAAATTCTTCTGCCGAATAGATTTCGAAGCTGGTGGAGGTAAGTAAGTGGTATGTTTCAGTCTTGTATCATATTGGTGTTCATTTATTTTATCAGAGTGGATTTAGTTTTATGCTGTTCGACATTCAGGTTCAGGAAAAATAGCTGTCTTGGGTCGAAGATCCCAGTTTCAGAGTAAAGAAGATCTGAAGAGAATCGGCTTGATTCACAAAATAGGGTTTTGATGAGTTTTTTCTGAACTATCATTAAATTATGGAGTAGGTATGGTTTTTCCGACTGCTATGGTATGGTTGATATTTGTGAAAAGTACAACAAGCGTTCAATTAACTGTTTAATTTTTGGCCTGATTTCGTGTTTTTATTTCATTTTTGATATAATTATATCCACGAAGTTGCAGGGAAGGTAGGTTTGTATTGAGTGAAAAGTACAACAAGCGTTCAATTAACTGTTTAGTTTTAGGTCTGATCTCGTGTTTTTATTTTATTTTTGATATAATTATATCTACAAAAATTGCAGGGAAGGTAGGTTTGTATTGAGTGAAAAGTACAACAAGCGTTCAATTAACTGTTCAGTTTTAGGCTTGATTTCGTGTTTTTATTTCATTTTTGATATAATTACTTATATCTACAAAAATTGCAGGGAAGGTAGGTTTGTATTGAGTAATATTTTAAATCTTTAATACCGACTTATTTTCACTTTGATCAGCAATGAAACCAAAAAATAAAATAACATAACCTCTTCCATAATATCTCTGATTATATAAGAATACTACCTCAGAATTGATGACAGTTTAGTTAAATAGAAAAACACAGTTTTAAGTTGTCACTGACACAAAATTAAACAATTAAGTACGAATTTACGGTAATTACGTTAACTTGCATATTTTACAAAAGAAATGCAAAACGAATTATTTTACTCGTTGCGACAGTTACAATTTTTTCCGCCAGAGGTCTCATTGAATTCTACTCCGCCCAATAAGAAACGTTCGTCCCTATACTGTGCTCAGACTATAAAAGCCGAACCCGATCATATTAGTGTAAACATTTATAGATTTTTTTGCCATTACTCCAGTTTTGTAATGAAGTCAATATATTAGGATAATATCTTAAAATAATTTTTTTTTATTTTCAAGGTTTGTAATACTAACGGTGTGAGAAATATTCTATTCACTGGCGACCGATAGTTTCTGCTAAATAAAGATCTAACCTACAGCGACGTGTCCAATCGAAGAGTCACTTACATCTTGTCAGTATCCACTTCAATTTTTCAATTGATTAGAATTCATCGACCGATGTTTCAATTGCCCCAAGTGCAATCAATCCTAACGTTAACGTTTAACCTTCAACGTCAGAGCCGGTCTTACTTTTTTTTTGATACGGTGTTCGTCACGGTTTTCCCTTTCTGCTTATCTCGGTAGAGACTTGCATTGGATGCAAAAAAGAGAAATCGTAAATATAGATCAATGCTGCCATTCTGTAATGGATTCATAATTCCCTCGAAACGAAAGTGTCTTAAGCTATATTAAATCATATACCAGGTTATATGAAATTATTGCAGAAGATTCCGTTAATGATTTTAATTAATTTTGGTCACCCCATACTAATGAAAATTGTTCTGTTTACTGGTTATTTCCTGTAGGTATGACTGCCACAAAATTTCATGAATGGTGCCACAGAAAAGATGAAGCAAACCATCCAGCACATGGTAGAGGAGCTAACAGGACTGAGAAAAGCCATGGAGAACATGGCAAAAGCTATGGAAGAAATGCAAGAGGAGAAGAGAAGCCGAAGCCGAAGCCGATCAGAAAGCGTCCGCAGGAAGACGCAGAGGACAGAATCCCCAAGAAAAGACGAGGAGAGTGAAGAAGAGCAGATGGATTTCACAGAAGTGATATCCATCAGGCAAATACAAAAAAAAGAAGCCGCCGCCCGAAGGAAAGCCAACGAGGAAGCGATGATGGACGAGGCCATCCGCGAAAAAAAGGAGATAACGACGACGAACCGACCACCACCCGTCATTCTGCGGAGCATCCACCACTGGAGCTCCGTAAGAAAAGAAATGGAGAGAAGAAACATAAAGACGAGGTTCATAACAATCCGGGAAAGACTCGGAGTGAAAATACCCTGCGACGGACCAGAGGATTACAGGAACCTCACAAGGTACCTGAGAGAAGAGAGAAAAAAAGTGGAGTGGTATACGTATATGCCACAAGAAGAAAGGATGGCAAGGATCGTCATCCGAGGATTAACGCACTGCGAGGACACCAAGGAAATCAAGGAAGAAATCGAGAGACAAGGGGTAAGTATAAAAAGACTAACCCAACTAGACTTAATAAGCAATGATAGAGCCATAAAAGGCATGCTAATAGGGTAACAATGTGAAATTATATCATCTAGAGGAGGAGAGTGTGAAAGACATAATATGCCAGTGTGACTGCCTGGTAGATGTACGATGAAATGCCACCGACAAGGAAGTACATCATAGATGCAGACTTGGGGTTGATTGGCTAGAGACAAGGAGTCAAGCTGGAGAATATAATATGGTTTCACAGGATCACAATGAATCTAAAAAGGTCACAGTGTAGTAGGTCATCAGCCACCACATAACACCTAACCTAATTTTGGAGTGATTATTTACTCAGGGCTAAATGATCAATTTTGTCACCCTACCCAACAAGGTTCCTTATGAGATAATTTTCTGACACTATAGTTGTTTTCATAGTCCCATTTCTTTTCTTTCCCAAATTTACACACATTTCACCTGAATGGAGGTTCGTGCTCCTTCAGTCTCGTCTTTTATGAAAAGCAATAAAAAAATCACTTAGAAAGCCCATTGTTTGAAAATAAAGTTTCGATTGCAACAAAAATCTTCAAAGAACAAATTCATTAGTAGGTATCACGAATAAACTTGTTTCTGATGCCGTTCCTGTGCTAGGTGTACCTTTATCTTACATACTGATCAATCTTTTGCGAGACTATCCAATAAAATTTAACCCTTTGACTGTATTTAGTGACGACTTGAGATCGATTGAGTCGACTTCGTCACTACGTATTGTGTATGCTTCTTGGGTTGGTATCTACACGTAAAAAAGTTACCTAGCGTGAACCTTTAAGGGTAAACAATGAATAAATTAGCTGAGTTTATTACTTTAAAGAGTGATTGACAGATGATGGACCAATTAAACGTAACGGGATAAGTGATCGGAATAAGATGCTTTCGCAATTGACAACAAGTCAGCAGATACATTCATTGAAAAAGGCTGCTCTATGCTGGAGTAGACGTGTATAAATATGAAAATTACTTTGGTTTGTTGAAATTTCAATTTGAAAAAATTGATTAATTGGAATATTTAATATACAGGAAAGAGCTATTAAGTGGTAAGTTATCATAAAGTTAAACTGCTCAATTTCTAGGGGTTTCTTGCTGAGCTGAGATTCAAGAGCGGGTCTAGGATTTCTGTTGAGTGAGTTGAGTGGAAAAAAATACAACAATAACAACTAAGAAATAGACATGTATAATTTGTATTAAAACAAAATGTGGGTCGTTTGTGTTTTTATTGTATTCACTTTACTATATAATGTGTGTTTAGTTTTATTGTTATATATATTTGATTTTAATTACGCTCAATTTCCTTTTTTCCGTGTCTGTCTGCTTACCATTACTGACTACCATTACTTTTTCTCTTTAAAATTTGTTATATTTATGTTCTTTTATTGTAATGCAAACTTGGAAAAACACAAAAAATAATTTAATGAAAAGAAATGAATAATCTAACAAAGAAATATAAATGCTTTGCAACCGATTGCAATGACTTAATTTATATGTATTGAATATCTCCCATTCAATCGCTTTAAACGCTTTTCTTTTCATCCTGCTACGGATAGTATATACACCATGTATACACCATAAGGTGCGAGGTTTATAAATTTCTTCACCACCATGGTGTATATACAATTTTTCCCACTACTAGCCAATTTTAAGACAAAAATTAAAAATAATCCACAAACGCACCACGAGAAGCGTTTACTCCCTCGTCTGACTGACAAGTACACTGTCAGTTTTCGATATATTATGAACGTACTCGTTATGTCATCAGTCATTTTTGGTTGAGCGCGTATTTTGAACTAATGACATTTTTATTCAAACAATTTTATCCTCATAGGTAATTTCAAGCAGCAAATATGTCAATCTTCTGGGTATAGAAAATTATGTTGCACAAGTTTTTGTTGAACTAATATCCCTGAATTCTCAAAATATTCGAATTTGTCCATTATTGACCTAGGTTAATAATAGTAAAAACTGTTAACCGCCAATAGACAAATTCAACCTCTCATGTTGGCTGGAAAAAGCAGTAATTGTCAACTTCACAGCTAGTAGTGGAAATAATATGTTTTTTTACAGTCACACGTAAAATAACTAATTACTATGTTCAAATGAAATCGTAAAGTCTACAAATGCCGAGAACTGTAACTTCACGCTCTAGAGCAAAAATATAAATTTTCGCCCGCTTTTTCCATCCAATTGCCGATAAGAATGGTTAATATAGTAGATAGTATACTATTATCTGGTAACTTGACGTTCATTTATTGTTTTCCGAACATATTGGCTAATCCCACCAAATTTGATGAAATAAGCGAGCAAAAAAGACTCATTTTTGGGTCTGGAGCGTAAAGTAACAATCCAGTGACATAGCAACTAGTTACTTAGCGCACGACTTCAAAAATTTTGTGTGTCGCTTTGAAAAAATAGGCGTGGGGTAGTAAAAGACAGCTCGGTAGTGCTAGTAGTAGCGTTGTCTATGAAAAGAAAACAATGGTAGTAGCAATCCTTTAGAGCAATTAACATAAAGTTGAAATTATGAAATCAAACAATCTTATTTTGTAAACTCTACATTGTATTTAAACATAAAGTGACGCGTTTCGCTAACACAGTAGCTTTTCAAACGTTGGAGGTATAATGAGAAACATTCTATTTATACAGTGCCTTAACTGCACTGTATAAATAGAAAGTTTCTCATTATACCTCCAACGTTTGAAAAAGCTACTGTGTTAGCGAAACGCGTCACTTTATGTTTAAATACAATGTGGATTTTACAAAATAAAATTGTTTGATTTCACAACTTACTATGGATCTACATCAAGTAAAAGCCTCATCTATTCAATTTTTAAAGTTGAAATGTTCGCAGTACATGGTATATTTTTTTTGTCTTACAGAAGATATGGTATATTTTGCCTCGTCGTTAAGAAGATAACTCGTTTCTTCGAAAAGATAATGCTTAATAATTAGATATGATTATTTTATAACTGGAATGTTTGGCTAGTGGAATAATATTTAGTTTGAGTATGTAAAGCTTGCTGACTACAGGATCTGTTATTTTTCAATGTGATTTAAAAAGTTTATCATTAAATCCAGATACCGCGTCAACGAAATATTGTGAAATGTACTTTACTTGTTTATTTATATCAATTTCTTTTACTCCAGACCATGCAAATATTCTTTGTGAAACAGATAGATCGATAAATGTTATATTTTTGTGATGGGATTTTTTTTAAATTGGATTTATATTTCCTAATAGATTAGTTTTCTAGAAGTAGGTATTGTGATCAAATCACATCTCAATTTTGTTTATGTTGATAAAATTTCAGTGTTCAAGTCCTTTTTACCATTGATAATACGAAATCCATTCCTGTGAAAGAATTGTTGAAGTTTCTTTCATATAGATTAGGATTTTAACAGTATTATGCTCAATATTCAGAGTTGTTGTTTGAACCATTTTCACGGATATTCCAGTACACACTATTTAATGTTAAAACTTTAATTTCCCCAAAAAATTGGTCGACCAGACGATTTCTTGTTAAAAAAACTTCTTTCCAGAAATTTCCATTACTGTTCCAGTAGATGTTTTTTTTATTCTATGAATCTCCACTCAAGTGGTCTGTAGGTAGGCAAAGCCTAGTAATTTTGACATTTTCTGAATATCTGGTAAATGAGGATCATTTGGTAGCTATTCGAGTTATGAGTGTTTCCACTTTGACGATTTATGAAATAGTTTCATAGCTGATTATTTTTATTCTTACATCAATAGAAATTACAAAGTAGAAAGGAAGTATTTTGTAATGCCTCATTATTAAATTTAATATATAATGGCTTTTTGATAACGTAAAATTCTTTGATTTCAATTGAACCCCAGACAACAAATTATTTTATGCTCTAGTAAAAGTGAAAAAAATGATTATAATATGTAGAAATAAATTTTAAAAGTTGAATAGGATTAGCCGAAACAATTATTAACTGATACACTTCATTTACTGTTATATATGTATTAAATTTTTTCCCAACTTTCTGATGATAACAAAACGTTTTTAAAAATGTTAAGTAAACTTACCAAGAAGAAATAACAACTAAGACAGTAAACAATACCCGAATATTACAATTAATAGTCATCCTTCAAGGATCACATTATTAATTAAAACCTCCAAAATAACTCACGAAAACAAGCACATTAAAGTGTCATTTTAACCAAAAAAAAATAACGATACACGGACGAAATATTCAAAATTGCTAACACATATCACCGGAGGTCCTTAAAGAAGAGATCCTTAAAGGACTCCTCCGGGCGCTTTACCCGGAAGTATCTCTAACCGGAGCTGTGACTACTGATCACCATAACAAACATGAGCGGTAAGTCTTTGAAGAATAATCAGTGGTGTCAGAATACAGTGAAGAGATAGAGAGATGAAAGAGACGGAGAGAGAAGGGACGGGGTGGTGAGGTATAGTGAGCTACTCGCAGAGGACAACGCGCACAACGTGGGGTAGTAAGGAGTGAGATTCGGATAAAAAAGAGGGGAAGGACGTGAGAGATACCCGACAGAGGCGTGCAATAAATACACCGAGAAAAACAGAACAAGTAAACTGGTTTAATAGAGAAATTCTCGCTAAATACAATTAAGCTTGTAATTTTAAATTTTTTTCAAGACTTTTTCCGGAATAAAATTTCGGAAGCTAGCAGTTTAATTCGAGAAATTAATATTTGTTTTTGAAATTATTTTAATTATGATAATAATAACAATTACGTGACACTAGCTAAGTGTGTTAACTACAATTGAAGCTCTTAATTAATTGTAACTGCTCTTTTTCTCTTCGCTCAAGACCGGCTCTAATCGTCAGTACATCGTGAAGGCTAGGTTGCTTTATTCGTTCTCGAGTTCTTTCAGTTTGAGCTACAGTGTGGATTCTGTGTGGTCTGGTGCAAATGAAGAACGGATTACTTATGCTGGAATGCGGGCTCAAGGATTCTTTGAGCCGCTGTAAAGATGGACGTATACACTTCATTATTTGTTTTTGACGTTGACGTTTTGTTCGTCATTCTGGTAAAAGTATATTTTGAGACCGAATAATCAAGAACAAGACCAAAATATAGACCGGGACTGCAAGACCAACACCAAAACCTAGACCGGGACTGCAAGACCAACACCAAAACCTAGACCGACACTGCAAGAACAAGACCAAAATCTAGACTGAGACTGCAAGACCAACACCAGCATCTAGACGAGAATGCAAGACCAAGACCAAAATCTAGGCCGAGACTGCAAGACCAACACCAAAATATAGACCAAGAATGCAAGACCAATTCCAAAATCTAGACCAAGAATGCAAGACCAAGACCTAAGTGCAAGACTAACTGAAAATCAAAACTTCCACACTTTTAAACAGAACTTAGGATGGGAATATTCGTCTCAATTTCAATGTTGTTGATCATATAAAATGTTTACATATCAAAAGACGTCTGTAGTAAGTAACAAACTATTTGAGCAAGACCAAGTCGATAACAAGGATGTCTTCGTTTTTGCTTTGCTCATCACAATTTTTTCCCATTTTCCAATATATCCCGTTAAGCTCCCCGATCTTTTTCATCCCTGAAAATAGTGGAGGGCTGAGAACACAACCTTGCTTTGTTGCTCCATTATTAATTATAATTATTTGTTCTCACAGTACCTATATATCATCATTACCTTCGTTCACTGCTTTTGAGTGCTCAGCTGAGGTATCTACTGTTTCGACTATCATTTTTTGTCGCAAATCGCTAATGTTTTTCCTGAGATACTTTAATGTGTAATGCCTCCATAATGTCTCTTCTCTTCTTTTTTTTTCTTAGTTTCTCTGTTCCTCCCTCCTCTAGGTATTTCATCATCCCATCTGCCGAAACCTGGTGCTTTCCCAATGTTTGAATTTGTTATTGCGTCTAATAATTTTTTCTTCTGCCTTAACTAATTTTCTACATTCAATGGATCCTCCTCCGGATCCGTCTTCTGGCTGCTTCTCTGATTTATTTACATTCAATAGTGACAGTCATGGAAGTAATTGTCAGTTTTCGTATGTAAATCATTGCAGTTAGTGATATTTGAACTATAATTTAGATCTTGTTCGGATTCCGCCATAACAGAAAAATCCTCTGTATAAGGATCAATTTACTAAACTCTATTTTTTTCACAATGTTTCTCCATTTCTTCTTGGGGTTTGTCCACCTATTAATACTCCAAAAAGTATAGAGCTATCTTTCTTTGGAGCTCCTATTTTTTATTTTTTCAATTATATTTTATTATTATATATTATTCCATACTGCAAATGCAATTCCATCAAATATTAATTAATATTATCCACTACTAATTATTATATTTTCTTATAATATTTGATATTTGAGGAATTATAAAGAAACTGCGATGTATGAAATTCTAAAATTTGGCGAAAGCGTCGGTTTGAACAAACGTACCATCAAATAATATTTACACCACACCAGTAGAGTTCTATAACACTCCTATTATATTTAAATTATTAGATTAGGAGGATAAATAGGACGCCACTGAAAGTAGCGAAAAGAAAACCGACAAAGTGTGTAAAGATTGTTTTATAATGGCAACTACATTGACGAGACCTTTGACATGATGCGACAACACTTGTGTGCCACCGACAAGGCTACTTACCTCATCTCTAATAACTCTTGACATTCTTTGCTTTCCTCTTTATTTTCTCTGTTATTCTTCGGTTCTAATATTTAACGCCTACGCCAAGACTTTATTCAGCACGTAATACGTGTTGTTGAATATGATATATGATTATTATTAGATATCTTTTAAAGAAATAGACTGTGTTATTAACCATGCTCTGAAGATGATTGAATGTATTGTACAAATATGTTCTATTATAAGGCGATTCTAATTATTTACCGGTCTTATACAGCACACCATATTTGGCAACACAAAAATTATATGTATTTATTAAACTATTTTGTTCAAGACAGTCTTTAGGCTTTGTGATGAAATAAAATAGACCATGAGTGAGAGCAGGAAATGATAGGAAGCAATATTAGTATGAAAAAATTCATTTACCAAAAATACATCCACCTTCTCAATGAATTAGATTGGGTGAATGATTTTTGAGAGAGATCTGTAGTCTATATTTCCCATTCTCCACAAGTTTGAGCTTTTTGAAGTGTCCATTCAGGTGGTAGACATCTGTTAGAACTCTTAGTGCAATAGATATCGCAGAATAATAATTATTATCCTAACGCGTTATAAGTTTTGGAAAATATTTTTCAAAGACCGTTCAACTAAGAAGCAACATCTACTTCCCGTGCTATAGGCCTCGACGAATATTAAATTACACTTCAAATTCGACCCCTTACTTTGACTAATACATTCATTTTTTTCATATTTGATTGTTCCAGTCCTACTAGATCATTACTTTTTTTAACGGCATTACTTCTTTCTGTAAACATTGCATTAGCTGGTACCGTGAAAAGTTTCTGGCCCCAAAAAAGGACCCTCCCTTTGCTGGTTCATCTATTGTTTCATTCCCTTTTATTCCTGTAAGGTGAATCCTTGCATCCATTGAGTTTTTTTATACATTTTCATATTATGATTGTTGACTCCTACATCTTTTATCAATATTGAATTGACCACTATACTACTGGCCTAAATTTCCACTTGAGAGATACTTGGGGCTCTTCACTAGCTTGCAAAGTAATTGGTTCTTGATCCGCACACTCCAATCCCAGTCCCTTCTTTTGCTTTAGAGTCATTTTTATATCATTGAAGAGTATTTTTTCCAAGCCTGATAATGGAGTATTGAATTCCTTTAAATAGTTACACTTTTTAATCATTTCATTCTGAGGCATTTACCAGAATTTCTGAAATCTAGAAAGTGATGAGGTTTTTTTTAATGAATTGCTCTCCAATTAATCTGTCGCTTATTTTTTTGCAGCATTTTCCTTCTAGGTTAGTAAGCAAGAAGCAGGACAATACTGAGTCCAAGACAGTCTTTGGTATCACTATTGGTCTGGCTTATCCGGATTTGGACTGCCTCAAATGCTTGCAGTCTTAGTTTTGGCCTTTCCTATACTATCTTTGGTATTGTCCATTCAGCCTGTTACTTATATTCCAAGATCCTAGAACGATAAGACATAACTTATTTTCAAATAGTTGAAATGTTAGGTTCTCAGTAGCATTTTGTGTGCTTTGAATACCTGTGTGTTTGTGGAGCTATCCTAAGGGCACCTGGGTAGGTATCAGGTGAGAAAGATAACTAAAAATAAGAGTTACTTCACTTAAATTCAAATGTCTCATTTTTATATATGTTTTGTAGAATAATCTTCTAGAGTGGTATCATTAGTGTCAGACACTTTCCATGGGCCAAAACTTTTGTGGACCTCTTAAAGCTGCAAAAAAAATCTATTTTTTCACACGTCTGACTTTCAAATATGTTATCAAGGAAACTATTACTAAGTGATATGTGCTCCAACAGATTCAAACTATACTGAATACTATACGTTTACGGAGTTTGTAGAGCTTTAAAGCGTCTGACAAAAGTTTTGGTCCATGGAAAGTGTCTGACACTTATGATAATACTCTAGAATATTATTCTACAAAACATATAGCCTTAGGATAGCTCCACAAACACACAGGTATCCAAAGCACACGAAATACTACTGAGAACCTAACATTTCATCTATTTGAAAATAAGTTGTCTTATCGCTCTGGGATCTTACTCTATTATGTAGAATCCAATTTTTTCGGAGATTTTATAGGTAAAAAATTGAAATGATCAAAACAATAATAGTATATTAAGTATCAAGAACGGTAAGGGTTTTGCTGGAGACCGGTATTACCCTTAACGTTCGAAATGCTTATACCATTTTTTGCGCGATCCTATTGAAATAAGCTTCGAATAAAATAACTTAAGTTTCTTCGCAATGAACGAAATGTCAAAAGTGACATTTACACTTCTCGATCAGTTTAAAATATAATTAGCATTTTGGTGAAATTGTTTTATTTATTACATTTTGTATGGTTCTATTCGATTCTGTTCATTAAAAAAATATAAATCTTCTTATTTTTTTGTTCCTTTGGTGTAATGAATGAAGTAATATATTATTTAGGACCACTTTAAATGTATGTAGGGCTAAGACGTCGGTAAGTAATTTACTTACCGTGTTACACTTATAAACCAGTAAACACAACCTACCGTCCTGACAACCGATGCTGTAAATAAACAAAAAAGATCGATCGCGCAAAAACATATATTTTATGGAACTCAGAAATAACAATTTCTAGTTAAGTCTTGTGTATTTGATTTGATTGGACTTCCATTATCGACCTTGTTCTGGTCCATTCGGTCTTGGTCTTGGTCTCGCAAAATCGTAACACCATGACCAAACTGCCAACGGTTTCCTCTGATGACCAAGCGATCGTTGTGGACAGCAATTATCTGATAATGCAACAGAAATCTTGAAAAATATGGTTAGTTATGGTTAGCCAGAGCAAAAAGTTTCTTTTCAAATTTCCCATCATAATTTTATAGGTAGCTTAGTTTTCATAAAAATGATGTACACTCTGCAGAATATTTTTGAAATTAGGATTATACTACGAAAACAATAAATCTGCAAGAGCCACAGCTATTCTGCTCATTCTGGAAGAACTGCCCCACATAAGTACTCAGCTTATTTAGTTTTTTGAAACAGGATCAGTTGGCAATAAAAAACTACAACCGCAACGAGTAGTTAACAACGAGACTGAGGAAGTGGCCGGTTTAGGACAACTTACGTTAGAAAAACAACAGTCAATATAACAATGTAGGTCACCCAATTCAACCCATCTAGACTTTCTTTACGAAGATATTTTGAAACCAAAATTTATGCCACTCAGCTAGATCTATAGATGATTTAAGTCGAGAAATTGGTTAAAAATGTTACATAATGTTCGAAACTGATTTGAGGCTCGATTATATCATTGTGTGAAAACCAATGGATGTCACTTGAGCAATTTATAAAATAATTTAGTATTGTTTTGCTGATTTGTTACGAATTAAAATGCCTCCAAACTGATTGACTTTTCAACTTTGTTTTTTGTAATCCTCTCGTAGAGGAGAATCCATTGAAATGCTCTGTATAGTAAGTCTCTTATAGTAACCAATATGTATCGATAAGAAAGGAGCATTTATTAGTAGTCCACTTTTTTGTTGTAGTAAACAATATAGGGAAAAATTGTACTGTATTCGATGAAAAAGCTCTGATTTATACGTACTAAGAGAATGTAAGCGATTACCGACTAATTATAGGTTATATACGTCAATTTAAACTGCTGAAAGGCAATTAGAGTCATAAGATAGATATTCTGCGATTTTGCCTATGTCATTCTGAGATCTTATCGTAAATCTTGTAAGTCCAAAGAGATTTGTGTCTACTTATAAGGATTTCTGAAAATAATAGAAAAAATGCATTGAAATACACATTTATAAAATGTCATTTAGACTTTTTTATTCAATTATAAGTTTAGTAGAAACTTATTTGTGTTCAGCCATTTAAGCATGGACAAATTAATCGGCATACATAGCAGCCCCAAGAAACGATTTAAAATCTAACGATCAGAAGACTGTTAACAGATCCAAAATTCTTTCATCAATATAACTAATTGGAGGAAAGTACTCTTATATGGGTGCCGGCACATGAGGGGGCTTGGCAGGAAACGTAATGGCAGACCAGCTAGCTAAAGAAGGCTCTAATGGAGCCTTCACAGGTACAAAACCGTTTTGTGGAATCACAAAGGATTGCATAAGAGGAGAAGTCGGGAACTGGCTAGTTAAGGAAGCACCAACTTAGATGGAGGCTGACACAAGGACACCTCCATACTAAGAGTCAACTGAATAAGTTAGACAAGGAACTCTCGTCCAGACTGTTTAAGCTGTGTAAGAGAATTTTGAAGACAGTTACCGACCTGGTGACTGGACACTGCACCCTGAAGATGCATCTGCACAGGAGGGGCATATAAGTGAACCCATGTGCAAAAATATGAACTCTACGATGAAACACCTACTCACATAATCTGCTTCGGTGAGAACTTAGAAGGACTCAGATGGAAGCACTTTGGAGTGGAAATAACACAACCATCGCAACTATTGAAGATCCCTCCAGATAAACTGGTGGCCCATATATAAGTCAGGATGCTCCAGAAAGCTGGAATGGAAATAGAAGTAGGTTGATAACATGGGTAATGGTACAAAGATTCAGTTCAAGTGCCTGGTCTGTTGAGCCCAACCCAAGCGTGTAAATGAATGAAAAATGAAGGAAGGTACTAAGTATATGTTTAAATCAATCATACTAACAAAATATTTTATATAGCTGTTGTGGCTTTGAATGATACAGACTTGGAATAAAATTTCTCACTAGGAGTAGGATATTATTGTCTACAAAGAAATTCATGAATATTTTTTTTTGGTTGTTAACAAATATCATAATATTCTGTGATTCAGTTTAATGTTCCCAATTATTTATACTATTGACACATATATTCACGTATTGTATTCATTACAATACTCACTTTATTATTATGTATTGAATAATCTTTAGAACAATTTATAACCGTGGTAAGATTTTTGTGAAAGAAAACAACAATGGTGAAAAGTGGCATAAAAGGGCATCGAGAAAAGAAGATTTTTGGCTTATTTGTGAGTTATAAACCATGAATATCAGATTTAATATGGGTAAATTAGAAACGGTTCCGTGTTATTTGAAATGTACAGGGACGTATTCAACTTATTTAACTAAACTACCTTTAGCAAGCATCGTAATTGATCTTGGTAAAAATAGTTTTCTAAAGAAGCAAGATTTAAAAAGATAATGGGATACAATCAGGTGTTAAACTTAACAATAATAGGATTTTTACGCAATGGTGATAGTTATTTATGAAACGAGTACCACGGTTTATTGCAGAGCGAGCACCTCCTAGATATGTTTCCATCTTTATGTGCGACTGCTGGAATAGTCAGAATTGGATTGTATATTTTTCTGTGAGTGGAATACTTTAAAAACAAAGCGGTAGCAGCGCTTGGGTCTTATACGTCGCTGACAGCAAAAGTTGGCATTTCTCGCGTTGCTAGAAGACTTTCGGCAAAGGCAATAAAATTGTGATAATTCAGATTGCATTAATAAGTATAGAAAATTTTTTTACTATATCGTTATCAGATTAGTACTTAGAAGTTCCTATTCATGGACTCTATACAGTGAAAATATTTTTGAGAATTTTCTATATTTTTCCACGTTTATTTTATTCTTTTCTGCCCAATAACGTAGTAATTATCAAATTGGATCATCGATAATCTACCTGATACAAAATGTATTAATAGTTACTGTAAGGTTATACTAGTCTGTGTTTCAGAGGATGTTGTAGGTATAGATAATATTGATAAATCCATGGGCACCCAATCTTCAGGTCCCTAAAGTGATTCAGAAGAATTTGCATTAACTAATTCATTTTCATTTCCACTATATTATTTTTTATGCACTTTTCATGCTTCAAAATAACCACATTAATGTTTATTTATTGGAGCCTTCAAAATCTCAGCAAAATATATCAACTTGAGACATTTTATGCCCAGTTTTTGTGAAAAATAATATCTCTCTTCATTAAATATATATATATTTTTATTTCATCACAATAAGTCACGTTATGCTCGATCGGCCTCTGTACTGTTCCAAATATTGTTGACGTACTTTTGTGAACATACCTATATGGACCTCACACAAGACTTTTCATTAAGAATCCACTGTAAATTTAGTAACGCTTCACCAACGTGAATAGTTATTCAGGTGTGTAAGATCTTTAACGTTTTTCAGTAATTTTTCGGTAACGGACATCTTTATTTTGTCTACCTGCTGAAAGTATCTCTCTACAGAGTTGTATTTACTCATAGAATTTATTTGGACATTTATTGTTCTAAAATATAATTTGTCACATTTTTATTGTAACAAGAATTTGTCTAGTATTGTTAACAGTCATTGATCTAATATCAAACTTTTGTCATTGATTTGAATCTTAGAATATAGAACAGACAGGAAGGAGCATTTACCAAATGAATTTGCGTCCAAAAATAGGAGGTTGCAAATGGCAGAATAGTCGGTTCCGTTTTGACAGTGGCGTACTGTTTGTATATGTATAGGGTATGGGATGTGTAAAATTTTAAAATTGTATTGTATTAAATATGTTATGTTTTACTTGAAGTTTAAAAATTGCTGTTATTTCATATTTTTTGTGGTTGGTATAACCACAAGCTGCATAACTAACCATTATATGTCTTTACACCTTAAACACCAAAAAAACTACGTGAAAAATCTACGTCAGTCAACTTCATATACGAGTCATAATTAGGGTGTTGCAAATGGCGACTTCAATCTCATTTTCTTATACAGCTAATGAATGACAAGACTCCTTCCTGTCTATTCTATATTCTAATTTTTGAATACTATTATTTCGACATTTTATTTACACCTCCTCTCCCGAAATTTATCGTGGAGGAAAAATGGTGGAGAGATACTTTGTGAAAAAAATTCAAATTCAATATTCACGATTCCATGCCCAACGGAATGAGCGAATACCATCATCCCATCTAGGGAACAGGTTATACACCCAGGTTATCTATCTGGTTTATCGATGATTCCAAAAAAAAAAACATGATACCGAGGCTGGCATAAACGGACCTTGGAAGAGAATATTCTATAGACTTGGGCGAAATATGTCTGTGTTTCAAGCAGAGACTATTGCCGCTATTGATGAAAGCTTCCGTGACATGAGGGGATTACAGGTGGGCCTGCTAGCTGAAGAAGATTTTATAGGTCCGGAACCCTTCTGTGAGATTACAAAGGATTCTATAAGAGGATATAATATCATCTGGAGCTGGCTGAATGAAGAACACCAAATAGAGGCCAGCATACAATGAGATTACTAAACAGGATAGACAAGGAACTCTCAACTTATTTGACACTGTATCATTTCAATACAAGAGTAGGAAATGAGAAGTGAAAAATAAAACGCCTGAGCTTACGAAAGCAGTTTGGAGAGAAAATAATACAACCACTCACAATCCCTCCAGTAAATCTAATAGAAGACTCGAAGCTCCTGGAATGAAATGGTATAATATGGGAAATGGTACATTCGGTTCAAGTGTCTGAGCTGTTGAGCACAACCCAAGTGATAGGATGATCGAACGCCTTCATTCCAGTGAAATCTCTTGACGAATCTTTTTTTTTTCCTCATTAGGATCTCTAAGCCGGACTGTAGAAAGCATTTCTACAAAGCATCGCAACGTCTATCAAAACAACACCAATACATTGCCTGGCTTAGAGATTTTTGCTGTATTTTAGTCACTTATATTCCAAAATATCTTGTTGAATCATTAAATTGTAGTTGAAGCTTGGCGTTTCGATAATTCTGATATTCTAAATTCAATTAAATACTTTTTGGAGGGAATAGTTGTTTTTAATTTTGAATCGTTAAGTGGCAATCCCTATTGTCGGTTTTCTAGTCTCATATATTTCTTGGTTACTATTTTTCAACAAATCAACTCACACTATGGTCAAGATAGGAGCCTAGTTCATCTATAAATAAGAAATCTGAGGTCAGCTAGCTGTACAAGCTATTTTACTGCTTCATGAGATTCAGCATTTTGAGATTTTAAATTTTAAAAACAAGGAATAATCAAAATCAGTTTCGTATAGCTTAATAAACTGAGTCCGGTACTGTAGTCAATCACGTCTCATGTTGTGAGATTATGGATAAGTGATCTGTCTACAATACAATCTTCTAACTGTTTAATGCTCATTTGCTTCAGTAATCCTCTGTTATATGTCTTGAGCTTGAAGGAGGTTCTAGAGAAAGTTTTTCATGAATACTAGACCCTCAATGATTGTACACACTCTTTGATGCATAGGGGCAGTCTGGTAAAACGGGATAGGCAGTCAAAACGGTAAATTTGATTTATTGTCTAGAGTTCCCCTGGCGGAATTGGGAGTTTAAAATTTGAATTGTTTTATGATTAAATTCCATTCAACGGCGAATTGAGATTTATTTTAGTAAAAACTACGTCCCCAATTTGGCTTAGTATTATTTTATTTTATTTTAAGGGGAAGGGTGAATGCAAAGATTATATTTCCTTCCGCATCTTCAAATACATCCATGTAAGGATATTATCATATATAAATGAGTTCATAATTCCATTCATTTTCCTGGGTTTGTAAGTCCGACAGCGAATGGAGCTCGGGACGCCGCCGGAATTATTGAACAAATAAACTCTAGTCCGTTATTAGACGGAATTTAGGGATTAAATGTCATCCGTCAGCCGCTAGGGCGCTCAGGACGGTGACAAGATAGTTGGGTAATGTTCCGCCGCAGAGTGTATGCAACTTTGCTCTCAGTAGTCTTACCTATTCTTTAAGTTATTCAAATCAAGCAGAAAGTAACAGGAATTAGGATTAGCTCATGATGAAGCTGAGCTGACTAAAGGAAAATCAGTGGAAAGAGCAGATTATCTAATTAAAACAAAGCAATCAAAATCTCTTGTACTATCTAAGCCCAAAAAAGTTAAATCTGATTCGGAGAGTAACGTAAGTAGCACAGAGTGTTTGTACTGCGCAGCTGAACCGGGCCGAAGCTTGAGTACCCCACTTTGCCCGGCTTTTCCCTTACTTATGGTAAGAAGGTCAGGTCGGGATATGTTGCTGTACTGTTATTCTCTTATAGTGTAACTATTGTCAATGTGATGACCCATATTTTTAATCCCTTTGAAGGAAAAAGCCGCCAAATGACGCACATAAAATTGTTTTAGAAATTCGTGAATATTGTGAAATAATGCTTTTCAAATTTAATTCAAATTATTATAGTGGATTAAAATTAACCTGCATAAAATTTGTAATACAATTCAAGGTCATCACATTAACATTAGTTACACTATAACAAGTTGTTACTTGTTGGAAGTTTTTATTGTATAACTCGTTATGTTTACTATACTTAATATGCTGTGTAAAAAGAAATTGACTTTTTTGAGAATTATAATGTTTAAAGTAATGGAAGATTAAATAATGAGACTATTATTACTCGTACTCAAAAACTGTTCGTTATTTCAAAATTGTAGAGATAGCTACTTTGATAATAACTGAGGCTGCAACAAGAAAAACCTAGTTATCCAATAATTGTTACTAGACTTAATATTAACTTTACAATGATAGAAGGTAAGATTATCTTAGGAATCTTCGGTATTCACAAAAATTTAATTAGCTATTTTGTAAAAGAATTCCCTTCTCCGGTTTCGAGCTTGCTGGAAATGTTTGACGTTCTCCAAATTCTTTATGATAAAATTAACATTATTAACGAACAGAAACAATGTTGATATAAGCAACTGCATACACTGCGTTCTTAGAAACTTTTCAAGAAAATCTAATGAATTTTCGAAGCGCAGAAAATTCTATTCTTTTTGTGCCAAAGGAAATTAATAATTTTTAAGGTAAGGTATGTTCGTGAACTTTAATATTGGAATACTCTTCCAGGAAATTATATATAAATATTTATTAAGGGTTCTTTTTTATAATAAGTTACTTGGTAAATCGCAATATAGGTACGTAGAGTCTTGGGAAATTCAATTCCAGGGCATAATTATTTTCTTGAATTCAGGAAAATATTGGTTAAAAAAGTTGTTTGGCATTAAAAAATACATCTATAGATTCAAAGACATTGTCATTTCCATTAGAAACTGTAATATCCAAGCAATGAAGTAACGTCACCAATGTAATAACCGGTAAAACTAATGTATATGGTCCCTGAAAATAACAAGAAGGCAGCGTAGCTGGCTGTCACCACCCACGAGTACGTGGGAAACAGGAATCAACGACTCCTGTAAGAAAAGTCCGAAAGGATAGATCCGGCCTCCGCTGCTATCAGTTGTTGTTGATAATGAGAGGTCTTTGTGTGTAGGGTTACGTTTGGTATAAGGTTCAGGATAAGGTATTACTAATTATGCATGAAAGCAAACTAAACGTTATCGAATTTAAATGGGTTTATTATAAAAAAGAAAACCAAGAAATAGAGAATAAATAATGAAATATAATATTAAATACTTAGTAGAAACTAGATAATGAAAATAATAATAATCAAATACTGGTAATATATATTATTATAAAAAGAATATGATTATGATAATGAATTCAGTTAATTGTAAATGGGCGAGAAACGTATTATAGATTACATATGAAAACTTAATAGCTTATATTGTTAAATGAACTCTCTATTTGCAAACCTTTCGGTTTGTGCTAAATGCTCCTCACCCCTCAGTTTTGAGGATTACGACTAAATCCCTTATAACAGTAAATCTCAAATAAATATAAAATTCCAGAATAAAATATAAAAAATAATATGTGTATGAGGTGGCAATAAAATACGGGCTAACCAAACTACAAAAATATTTGTTTCACAGTTAGTACAAGATTCAAGCAGACTCACCAATGTGCAGGTAGGGCGCTCTCCAATGATGCTGAAGACTTCTTACTCGGCTTATTCGTTGACACTAACACACGTATCGGATGGGGTAGACTTTTTATCGAACCTATTTGCCTCTAGCAAATCTTATTTGGCCGTTCCCTACCCTCTTTACCGAATTACTCTTTAAGCGCTTACAGTAGACACTCTCTCTAAAAAAACCTTCAAGTGTCGCAACGAAACTTATTTTGAACTCCGCACTACTTTTGTCTTAGAAGTCAAAATATAACTCTGGATTTTTCCAGATGACCGCTAACCGCGAACTCTATGGGGCAACCGCTCGCAACCGTGTTCGGGACCCAACTGCTTGTTTTTTTTCTGTCTCGTCCAGCTTTGGGCAATTTTTGCCCAGTCAGCTTTTCACCACTTTTTCATTCCTTGCTTTCTTATTGGACACACGTGTACTTTGTAACCCACGATCGCTTTGCTTCATCAGCGAACTCGTGTTTTCGAAACTAGGTTCCTTTTGGGTTACTTTGTAAGTGTGTCATTGTGCATTGTCAGCATTGTTTAGTCTGATTGAAGTTTGCTACGCTACTTGAATTTAAATTATGTTTTTATGAAGTTAATTTTGTTTTGAATATACTTGAAATTTGTTATACAGGGTGATGTTTTCCATAACTCCACCCTTGGTACTTATTACATTATCTGCACTAAATTGGAAATAAAAAAAATGAAACACATACTCAGTTTCTGAGAGTGAAACACTTTGGAGGGAAAATAATAAAACCAATATCCCCCTGTTCTGTATCTGTAGAGTAGGAAGGGTGAGTCCTTACCAGGAAAGTGGACAGGTCACTAAAAACATCTCCTTTAAATCGGCAGGTGTAGGCCAAGACTCACCGAACACACACTCTCTTGTTGACGATAACTCCGGACACTCGCATAAGACATGCCTGACAGTTTCATCTTGCTGTTCACACATCCTGCATAGAGGTGTATCCACTAGCCCCATAGTATGGAGGTGTTTCCTTCTTATAGTTGACAGTGGCCAGTCAGAAATCCTACTGTTAAAGGTAGGTTTTTCCTGGTCATCGCCAAATACTTCTTCGACGCCAGCTTCCCAGGGACGCCCTGGGTGATCCTGGCAATACTGCATCCATTGATTCCATCCCATCTCTTAAGGAATGGAGCATGGGTGTAACGTTTGGCTAGTTCCGCAATTGTCAAAGACGTTAGGCCGTAGGTCATTATCCACCCTGTCCTTCTCAGGAAGGTGGACAGGTCACTGGAAGACATCTCGTTTATATCGGCAGGTGTAGGCCAAGACTCACCGAACAAACACTCTCTTGTTGACGATAACTCCGGACACTCGCATAAGACATGCCTTACAGTTTCATATTGCTGTTCACACATCCTGCATAGAGGTGTATCCACTAGACCCATAGTATGAAGGTGTTTCCTTATAGTTGACAGTGGCCAGTCAGAAATCCTACTGTTAAACGTAGGTTTTTCCTGGTCATCGCCAAATACTTATTCGACGCCAGCTTCCCAGGGACGCCCTGGGTGATCCTGGCAATACTGCATCCATTGATTCCATCCCATCTCTTAAGGAATGGAGCATGGGTGTAACGTTTGGCTAGTTCCGCAATTGTCGAAGTCGTTAGGCCGTAGGTGTCACTGTGTCCTAACATCTTTAGTCCAGCCGCTTATCTGGCTAAAGAATCGGCAATGCGATTTCCTTTACTCCTGTCGTGCCCTTTGACCCACCTCAAGATAATATTGTTATCTGCCGAGGCGTTAGCTGAATCTTGGTGGCACTCTAGCAACACGTTGTCTGTTCAAGGCTAATAGGGCTTGTCTACTATCGGTGCAGATTGTTATTGTTATCCCCCCAGTTAAACCTATAGCCTATATACAAGTCGCGAAGTTTCTGTAATGGAAGTAAAAAACAAGGAAAATTGTGAAAAGATAAATGTATGGAATATCGATTTTTAGACAATTGGCCTTTGAATATCTGTAGTCGCGAAGACCCAACAATAGGTAGGTTTTGAGACACATTTTAGGGTGCTAAAATAAAGGTTTATATAAGATTATAGCTGAATATCACTCTTTCCGAGATACTTGCTCTCATTTTTCTAACATCACTGGACTAGATATTACTCTGTATATGGCAGCAAAGGCAGGTAAAATAAAATATAACATTTCGAATAACTTGAAAGTAATTTTATAGTACTAGTAAAAAATAACAATGTATTTATAATATATAAGATTATTATAAAAAACTTCAGGATAAAACAGAATTACTTAAAGAATCTTTCAGGCGAAAATAAAATTCTAATTGTCCTTTATCGTCTAAATCCATTATTTGCTTGAAGACACCATCAACATCTGGAGTGTTAACAAAAGTACTAATATATACATTGACAAAAGTCATCATTAAAAATTGACAATCAAATCTATCCATAATACCACCATGACCGGGAAAAAGATTACCGAAGTCCTTAACATGGTTTGCTCTTTTAAATCCGGATGCACAGAATCCTCCAAAAGGAGCAATAATGCTAGCAAAAATTGACATATACAAAGAGTGTTGAATGAATGGAAAATAATTTATATACCACCCTGTATTGCCAATATAATACGGGATCGGTTCAAACAAATAGCTTCTAGTACAGTTGGTCGATGCTACTATACTATCACCAACTTCAATATATTTTATTGGACACACTAGATATTGAAAATGACAGAAAATATGTGAAAGTACCGCTCCCAATACAAACGTACTCAAGCCACCCAGTATAAAACCTTCGAGCGTTTTATTTGGCGATAATGTTATAAGAGGAGTTTTTCCATATAATTTACCGAAAGCGTAAGCGAAAACATCGTTAAGTATTATCAACCAAAGGGGAATTATCAACCATATTAAGCCTTGAAACATATTTTGTAATGTTAAATAACATTGTGAGCTAACCGCTATTAATATGAAGTGAGTCCAAAACAACAAACTAAATTGTTGTCTGATGAGTCTTTTTTTTTTAACATTGTAAGAAACCAGATAATCCCCAAAAAGTACCAAAGAAAAGACAGGAATCTATGATATCTTGCTAGTACTTGAAAAATATAATACTTGTTTATAAATACTTGTGTGTGCTGGGCTAAAGTTTCGCCAAAAAATAGATAGTTAACAGTAATAATAAAGTACCAATTAACGGTTCTAAATAAGGGAATGTCTGGAATTTTCTTTATTTGGTAAGCTATTTTGATTATTTCTTGGTAGCATTTCACTTGTACAAGAAAACCAGTAAGTATAATTACGGGAACACCACCGTAAACAATTAAAGCAAATCCCGCTAGCAATGACAATCCTGTGATGGTTCTCTTCAGGCCGTTCCGCTTCGCCGGTGGAGGGGATGGTACATCAGTTTCTTTAGTTGAATCTTCTTGGTTGTCCGAAGTTTCAGTTTCCATGATGGTATCTAAAACCAAAAATAAATAAATAGAAGAATAATACTCAAAAAACGGCTGTTGTAAACCCCGGAGTAGGAGTGGGTCAATTGAGGCTAATCCTATGGCAAGTAGCGCTCACTGCGCTTTCTCTGCTGCAGGCAGCCAATGATGCAATTGAACCCAGTTTTGTGTTTAATAAACCATACAAAATACAAATAAAACAGAAAACAGAGTCAGATGCTTCAAATGCAATACGCATTTTATACAGATGGCTCAAAAATGAAAGAAGGCTCAGGTTCCAGAGCACTAAGCTTAAGGATTAAGTGGGCAATGGAAAGCAATACCAGTGCGGTTCAAACAGAACTGGCTGATATCTCAATTGCCACAGAAGAACTAACCAGAAAAGGAATTTCTGGCAAAAACATAACAATCTGCACTGATAGTAGACAAGCCCTATTAGCCTTGAAGAGACAACTTGTTATATCGGGGCTAGTGCCACCAAAATTTAGCTAACGCCTTGGCAGATAACAATATTATCCTGAGGTGGGTTGAAGGGCGCGGAACCAGCCCAACGTTACACTCATGCAATCCCTCAAGAGATGAAATGTAATCAAAGGTTGCAGTCTTGCCAGGATCATCCTGGACGACCCTGGGAAGCTGGCGCCGTAGAAATATTTGGCGATGACCAGGAAAAACCCACAGTAGGATTTCTGACTGGCAACTGTCAACTAAGGAAACACCTCCATACTAAGGGGTTAGTGGTCACACCTCTATGCAGGATTTGTGAAGAGGAAGATGAAACTGTCAAGCATGTCTTATGCGAGTGCCCGGAGTCATCGTCAATAGGAGTGTGTGTGTCCGGGAACTATGTATTAATTATTATTAAACATGAATCAATTATTCTTTTTTCATAATTACTTCTAGTATTTTCTCCGTAGTTTCCAATAACTGTTTCATATTCTTCATCTTCTCTACTGGTACATTCACTGGTACATTATGTATAATCTCCCTTCGTATGTTCTATTATTCCTGTCATTTGGTCTCAGAATTTTTGCTATTCAAAAGCTCTATCATCTTAGTTTGGTTACGATTATTGTTCTATTCTGGCTTTTTTCCGTTTTCATATCTATTGTTAGCATCCTCTCTGACAAAGCTTCTCAGCTTTGTATCTGTGCTTCTAATTCATTATGTATCGAAAATCCAATTCCTGCAACTGTACTTCTTCCTTGTGGTACTCCCTTGTATATCAATTAGTACAATTTATCTTGCTAGCCTTGGTGTTCTTTGTCCTTTTCTCTTTGTTTCTGTTATTCGAACTATCGAACATTTCTTTAAATTCTTCTTCCAGCTCTATTTATTTCCTCCATGTCACTAGTTTTCATATCAAAGTGTTTTTATTTCACGAGGTTAAAGAATAGTAAGGGGAATTAAGCGTGGTAGTGATTTAACCAACTTTCGACGGAAGTCGCCATATTGGGAAGCCACATTAGTGACATTAGTAATCAATTCTGGTGTCTCTTAATATACTGAAATATGTCAAATTGAAAAGCCACGTTAAAAAATAGTGATTTTCAGTATTAGAAAGGTTATTTATAAGTACAGTTGGCAGAAGCAAACGTGAGCCCTGGTGGGCGTGTAGTTGTATTTTGGTAGTAACAATTCGATATTTTGAATCGATAACCAAATATCGATACCATAAATGTCAACTCTGTCAAGAGATATGTAAACAAAGTCAAACTTGCTAAAAATTTAACTCTAAAGGTGGATTCATGCAAGAAGAAATTAAAACTAATTAATTTAAAACTAAAACTAAGAAGATAAAACCATTTTATTTTCTAATTTAAATCTCGATTTCTTAGTTTCTTGCATAAGCGTGTACCTGTAATGAAGATGTTCATGCAAGAAACTAAGAAATTGAGAAATTGAGTCCAGTGTTGCCGATGCAAAAATGAAAATTACCCGAACTTACTATTCAAATTATCAGAATTTGTCAAAATTACCAAAAGGACACATTGGTTATCTAAATAAAGTCTTCGACCCCAGTCAATATGGAGAATCCCCAAAAACAACAGCCATTTTATATATCCCTTCTACAAAATATTCGAAAAACTATTGGATCCAAATAAGTGAAATTGTCTAAAAATCGGATAATTATCCTCGCATTGACAACACTGATACAGAATGAATAAAATGATGTATGTTGATGAAATCACTCGGTCATATTATTTCGATATTTAACAATTACTAATGGACAATCGTTAACATTGGCTCTTGATTGGCTGCTTGCGATGACCTTATTTTAGATCGCATATTTTCCGGGGCTCATGTTTGGTTCTGTCAACTGTACCTATTAGTATAAATTTAAGTTGATATTGAGTTGTACAATAGTGTTTTGAAATTTTTGAATGTACCAAAATCTGGAATCAATTTTCTACCAACAAAAAGTACCACCTTTAAAAGATGCATAATACCTATATGAAAGTTTTTTGTTTCTCCTAATTGAATACATCAATGTACGCCTCTGGTTTGTTTGCGGAAGTCGGCCACATTCAGAAGCCACTTTGGTCGATGATTCTTTATACTGATATGTTCTCTCCTCTTCCTTTTTCACCTCGTTGTTATTTTATCATCCGTCTTACCACTACGACTATTATGTTCATCCCTTTTTTTATTATTGTTTCTCATATGTTTGTCACCGTTGTGGTTATTGTCTCCGTCATTATCTTTTTCTCTAGCAAATATTGAGTCACATTATTATAGATGATGGTACGGAACCCTTCGTGCACGAGCCCAACTTGCATTTGGCCGCCGGTTATTCTATATGCTTTCTTACGCAGTTTCCAGTCGATTCAGCTTTACTTGAACTCATCATGTTGGTTTCCCCCATCTCATCAATTACTCTTTTTTTTCTTAAAAATTTCATATACACTCTATTTTTAGAGTTCCCTACCCAGAGGGTGAAAAAGGGTCCCCATTACTAGGACTTCGCTGAGGCTTGAGCCGTTACAGTTGGACAGTTGAAATTTTCACAGACGATGTATTTCTGTTGTCGCCATAACAACAAATACTAGAACATAATAAAAAAGATATTTGCTCCTTTCGATATTGATGAGGCATCATAATATAGCTGGCTTGGTTTTTTTTTAAATTTGTTATATACTAAGCAGAGCTATGAATATGAATCACAAAAGTGAAATCAATCAATTAAATAAATTATATGTTTCACTTGTATGTATGTTTGTTTTTATATACAGTGCTTTTCAGATAAAAGTATCCACCTTTAATAACTTTTGTAATACTGGTATTTAGAAAAAATCCAAAAACACGTCAATTTATGTGGGAAGGGGCAAGCATTATGGCTTATTTAAACTTACTGGAAAAGCCACCCCCTCACCCCTAGCAGCATCCCCTTTATTTTTTTAAATTACTTTTCATATTTTTTATGTAAAATTTGGATACTCCTCTTTGAGCTGATTTCAAAAATGTATAATACTTGTAGGTTAAAGTGCTTAGTTTATGAGATAAACAATTTTTCTTTTAAGAGCACAAATTTTACTTATTTTTTACTTTCACCTTATTTGCCTGTACTAAAATGGGTTGTACAACAGT
>CAJUYH010002608.1:0-11106 GCA_910591685.1 Galerucella tenella
GAATAATTTGTCAATTGTGAAATGAAGTTAACTACTGTGGTGCGTCCTGACGGAAAATTGAATTTTTCATATAATCATTGTATAATACGATGGAAAAAATAAATAACGACAAAACAGTTAGGAAAAAACTTTTTTTTCGACTTCACTCAACTATGAATCATATGGGTTACACACGCGCGCACATACACACACACACACACACACACTAATATATATCGAGGTCTTTTGTTGTGTACAGGACAGGATGAAATTTCGAGGACCTGCAGGACAGATGTTGCCACCATGCAGCAACAAACGAGACAGGGTATATATTTTGGGTGGATCGAAAAAATTTATTTCTACTTATTCTCCCATAAATTCATAATATATACGTATACATGTGTATATATTTAAATGTCCATTTGTGTTTAAATGTTTCCAACATTATGTGACTCTTGTTGTACGTGTGCGTAAACAATATTTATCACCGTGATATATAATCATATATCCTCTCTTATTCCCTCTGACCATCGAATTTTCATCAAATGCCTGTTCAATCACATGTGCGAGAAATGTACATATCTATATTAGCGTTTACTCTACGTTTTAAGCCTTTTTCTCGCGTGACACACAATTGAGTGTGTTTGAACTGTATTTTTTTTTTGGGAAGAGCACATACTTTGGTCGTCAGTCCGTCCCAACCAGCCACCTGTCGCCCCTTGTATAATTACGCAAGGTGTAATTAACGAGACGCCGTTAAGCCGTGCGCGCTCATGAATTCAAGTGACTCACACAGCTATTTATACATATACACATAATATATACAAACGTAAATATATTTATTTAGATATATATTTATGTGTCTAAGAAACGTGTACTCATACACATATTTTTTCGCACAAATTTATTCCGCTTACTTGACATTGATACTTCAACACTTCTATATGTGGGAAAAAAATGTAATTCATATAGATGGTATATAAACTTTTATTCTATTCTCCAGAGAAAAAAAAGCAAACTTCATTCATGAGAGGTCAAACCAATGTGGCACTAGTGGACGCTTTTGGTCCTGCATATTTATTCCGATATTTCCCACAGGATTTCAAGAGGTTTTTCCATTTTCTTTTTTTTTTTTGGCACTTGCGTCTCTCTGGGAAAATATCAAACGCGCACCTATCCATGGGGAATTAGTGCGATCCTTTCAATATTTTTTTTTACTCAATAGAGAGGACGACCCATTCAAGTTTACTCAAGACAGCATGACAAAAGAACCTTGAGACTTTTTTTATTATTATTATTATTATCTAGAAAGACCGCGAGGCAGTTTCTCGTGTAAAAATTGTTGAAAATGAAACACGCAAAGTTAAACAGACGCCTCCGGTAATATTTCTCGGACACTACTTATTTCCTTCATTATAATACCTACCAAGAAAATAAATATAAAAAAAAAAAAGCGATACTACTCTTACAATGATAAATTAAATGGGCCAAAGAAAACTATATGCGCGTAATTATTTTGTTGGGTATTTAATCAGTGAATTTTATGCTATCGCCTATTATTACTCCATTCACAATATATAAGCCCGCGAAGGAAAAAGTAAGAGGAAAATGCAAAAAGGAAAAAGAAAATGGAGACTATGGCTTCATTCTTACGCAAACGAGAAAAAAAAAATGAAGAAGAAGAGTTGAATCGAGTTCATCGTCATTGTGTGCCGAAGCGAAACAATTATCATCCCCTAGTGACGATTAGAGAAGAGAGAAATGTAGTTTAATTATCTCGCACTCATTCAACTGTCGTATATGCATAAATATATATTCATATACATATGCATATATATAAATACATACATGAGCGAACAAATTGCTTACAGCGTCATGGAGAATAACCAAAATTTCTATTCGGCACAGAGATCAGCAACGCAAAATCCCAAATTGGCTGAATGAAAAAGAGGAAGTGAAACAGAGAGCGAACGAGACATCATGAGAGAGTAAAGGGTTATAACCACCTATATACACACGTTCAAATAGCCAATTACATTTACCGGCAACGTAATTCGCACTAATCCGCGCGAATGCATTTGAATTGATAACGCATGGACATCGCAGCATCACCCGTAGTACCAATGACCTCGTCTGAATGCCCACATTGACATACCCTTTAACTGCATATATACATATATATACACGATATATTCGATTCGTGATATGCATTTATTTTTGACTTAATCAGAATTTCATTGTAATCACTATAAACGTATTTCTATAAATGAGCAATATGCACTATGTGCATAACTTTGCCTTTTATTTCGTACACCATAAAAATATAATTCAATGTTTTACTGACAATGAGTCAATGAAAACATGAATATAGTCTGTGCAATGACTCGCCTTCTATTCGAGAGTTTGTTTATACTGTGGCGCCCACCCACGTGTGCGTTAAAAACGATCATCACATGAAATAACATTTATTTCTTATTCTTAAACGCGATAACAATACCCATATACGTGTGTGTACACAAACACACATGCGGTTTTAATATTCTTGCGTTTGTACCCACCTATTTTTTTTTCTCTATTTCTTTGTTTTCAATCTTTCATTATTGAAAATATTTGTGTTTGACTACCATCAAAATTGCACTATACACCACCAAATAATGATTATAGCAATAAAAAGTCATTGATACATGACTGATTGTACTTTTCTTATTACTGTGTGATAAAGTGAAAAAAAAAAAAACAAAAACACAATTTATTCTTACCTGAATTTCGCTCCGCACGTCGTATTTCAATGTCTGGCGTAATCCAATAATAAAAAATTCACTGTTTTTATGTCATGCAAAATGCCTTTGTCAATATGAACACAACTCTCAAAATAATGACCTGTGTGATATCATCAACACAAGACAAAATAATAATACAAAAAAATAAATAAATACAAAGGGGTTTATTTCGAAGAATAATTTCACATGAAATATTTAATGATGACGGTTATCTTTCCAACACGTCCATTAAACGAATAATGAAAATTATTATCATTACTATTTTTAGTATTAAAATTCTTTATGTAAAGGATCACAATGCTCGAAACGAAAATAAATTGGTATTCGAGCCACAACACATCGGAGAATAGTGTACAATGGAATTTCACAAAAATAAATAACACACGCGCGTTTACATTTGGTAAAACTTCCACGTGGAAGCACCAATGTACAACAACACCGTCACAGTGAAGCGACAAGACGATACTGGCGTGCCGTGCGGCCTGGCACAACCAGCGAGCCTATTCCCCCCCCCACTCCTTTCTATCCCTTTTTGCCGACACGATGCGACTGATCGCAACGCCGACGTTGCCGAACACAGCCGAAGCCGCTACTGTGCCTTCTCTACCTTTATGTCTCCTCAGTCTCTATCTCTATCTTTTTGTAGCCATTGGCGGGACACACATATATCAAACACCAAGAAATCAAGTAACACCATGACCCACGACGTACCCATCTTTCTCTACTGTATATTCATGCATTAATACCTGTACACAAAGTCTATATACTTTCATATGTGTGAATATGTACTTACATATGGATATATAGGTGGTTATAGGCCAATCCGTCATTCACTCGGGTTAGTCAAGGGCTCCACCATCCAGTGTGCAAGTCGTTTTGCACTTCCCTCCCTAATCAGATGTTTACTTTGCTTCATCCTCCTATACACCACTGCCATACTATATTTTCTTTCAATTACAAACGTATTCACAAACAAACAAACAAATGAATAAATAAATAAAATTGCAATATAACTGTCTGTTATGGTTTGTAAAGGTTACTTTGTAAATATTTTTCCAAGTTTGATAAGATGACCTGGTATCTTGGGATTTTCCAAATGCTACCGATCAACTGCGCAATATTTGCGAACACCCTCGACAGTAGAAATAGTCGGTTATGCTTGAGAACACACCCTTGAAACTTTTGTAGATGGGTATATATTACCTTTGACTCTCTCATTTCGTTCAACCATAACGATCATTACGATAAACTTGAAACTCTGACGATTCTCAATCTCCCTTTTGTACTTATACCCATCTCTCTCATCATCTTCATTCGATAATTACATTACTCGTAATGAAATATACACACTGATGTCATATATATTTGACGAAATATTCTACATCAAAAGTCAATCATGATGGCGAATTATTTTTAAAGCCTATATAAGTATATATTTTGTTCACTCGAATAAAGTCTAGATATACCAAGTAAATGGCACGAGAAAATTATATCAAACTTTAAAAAGCGCTAAGAAACCTTGAGTTTACATACATTTCAATTAATATGAGTGCATGATGACCAGAAAGGTTTCATCTGTGACATACGCCTGGTATTTCATTTTCCATTTTCCATATCCATGATAATATACAATTTGTGAAATGGAATATTTTAATATATTCTATAATATTGTTAATCGCATAAATATAAATGTGATTGAATAAATCACATATATTTATTTACATTTGCTTGTCCCTTATAATAATAATTCAAATAGATTATTTGTTAAAAAATAATCCAATATAAAATTCATCAGCATATTAATTAAAAAGAATACCCACCATCGCATTCAATCGTCTATATATTTTGATACATATAATGTGGTGGAATTTCCACCCATTACAATATACATATATTTGAATGGAGAGGGATGAAATGTGTGTGATACTCGATTCCCGTAGATTGCGATTGAATTCCCTCTGGACAAAGCCTTGTCGAAGCTTTTGTTTGGGTTATACTGCTATCACTTATCTAACGAACATGCTTCCACCCATAAAGTTTTACTATTCGTATACCCTGTCTGAACACGAAAAGGAAGTATGTTTGAGAATCAAATTCTATACATATGCATATAAATACAAATCGATTTATCTCATCGTACTTTTGTCAGAAATGTAGATGTATATGTGTGTACATATATTCATGCAAAAAATATTCATGATGTATATATAATATGAATTATCAAGTTGTATCGTGATTCACCACGATAATTTATTCTCCGTTATATTCCGTATATTATTCATGACAACTTTCTGCAGTTTAAAAAATGACGTGAATTATCAAAAAGAATTGTCGAATGTGTGCATCTCGTTTTGGCTCTCGTCGCCGCGCAATTCTCGTATGAATTAAGAAGTCACATATACCTACGTACACATACATATATCAACACATACCCTTTGATATTTGCCGTTAAGAATTTTTTGCTAATTTGTTTATTACAATATCAATTTGTATTACCGTCACATTCGCAATTTATAATAAAATATTTTTGTTAATCGAAATATATATGCATAAATGTACATTGCAATTCTATAATTGCAATTATAGTTGAGTGTTTCGAACATTTATAAAACAAGATTAATTGCGATATTGTGAAAGTAGGCCAGATATGATATTAAAATTTTATTTGGAAAAACGAGGGGCGGAGATAATATTGCAAAAGTATAAATTCCAATTGAACCATATGGTCCAAACTTTGTGTAAGTTCTAAACAGTTTGTATATATAGTATCACCGATTAGCTATCTACGTTCCTTCTCTCTGACAATGATACAGATGGCCATCGATATATGCAGTGTGGGGGCATGATGATTTGAGATTTATAGTCATGGGCTCTATTTTACTCAACCATTCAAGCGTCATTTCTATACAAACGCTCGCGTATTTGCCCAAATTACGGTCAGACGGCGATGATTAAGCTCGGCCCATTGTATTGACAGGTTTGCATACATATATCTATAGCGACTACTACTATTCTCAATCGCCAAACCACTAATTTACATAGATTTATATATCTACATTTATATATATATATATATATTGATTTCTTCAATCATTTTCAATCTCCAGATTATAGTGAAAAAAAAAAAAAAAAAAAAAATGAAATAATCTATTATAATAAATAACAATATTTTTTTAATAATTTATAATTGATTTGGGGTATACCAAAGATAACGATTGGACACTCGTAGTAAAGAGATGCGCATGCAGTTTATATATCTATATATGGATAATTAGACAATTACCACACTAACGTTGAGTGCCAACGACCAATGATCAATTTCCGAATGGGCGGTTCACCATATGAGAGCTTGCAAACCAACAATTATCGACCGACAAGCCAGATTATCGAATGAAGCGTGACGTTAAGGAGACGAAAACGAGTAAAGAGGCGAGTTATCACCGTTGTCTTTATCGACGACTTGTTTGGCATGCAGTGTCATGAGCCCTATAACGGAAAATTTTCTTTTCCATCCACATATCGTACACCCATTTATTATCTATATATATGAAAATTCTGCGGAAATGCATCGAGTAAATGTGCAATAATTATTTCAAAACAAATAGGAGAATTTCGAAGTAAACTGACATCCTGTCTCGTTAACCTAAAATACATGTGTGTACAAATAGTGTGTATATTCGCAATTATTACCCGCGTTAATGTCACAGAACTAACATATTGGTAGGTATATAAAACATGTGTAGTGTATTGCTTGATGGATAGTAATCACTAATCATCAGTATTATGAACCACTCGATCTCTTTGTGAACTTGCATTTGTATAATTTGATATTGCATCCAATGATCATTCAATGAAAATATACAGATTCTACTCATCACATAAATGTCGATGATTTGTTTGATAGACTTTGTACATTACGCCACTATTTCTACGCGTATACGCATGCGGTCAATCCACCTTGTACACTCTATGTATCATCATGTTCGTATTTGGTGAGAGAGCTTTTGATTATTTGCAAGCCCTGCATACATATATGTATATAGATATGGAGAAACATGTTCTACATCGTTGGTAGATGCGGTCTATGGTATACATATAGAAAGGCAACATATACATATATTTTCAGCAAGTTGGGTTAGCGACTGCGAAAACCACATTGGAACTGTGGCTAGTCCAACGAGGATTTCGCGAAATACCACGGGCACTATCCCTCTGTGGTCATCAGCAATTGAATTGTTTCACGTTGACGATACCAATACAGCTAAAAATAAAAATTCACACGTCAACATTCATGTCACAAATAAATGAATAAATAAAGAAATAAATAAATAAGATAAATCAATGGTATAGGCAGACAGTTGATTGCGCCGCTTTATTTGACATTCATTCAATTAAAAAAGAATCAATATACAATTTCATATATTGTCCAAATATTTTGATGAAATCAAATATGTGTATTCCATCCGAAATATTTAACAAACGCCACATTATTGATAATTATATGAAAATGTTATTATATCGAAAATGTTATTTGTGGATATAGGAATTTATGTAAATATTTTTGTGGGAGGAATATGGCGGTGGAAAAATTATATAAATATATAATTGCGATACTAGATTGACGGACGAAAAATATACGGAAATGTTTATTTATGTAAGAACTGCAGTATACATTACATATCGCAATGTGTTGATGTGTGGCACATCGCCAATAGCACATTTCATGTCACTGACATAATTGTCCACCAATTCGTATATATTCCATTCATACGATTTTTCGCATTCACTTTCCCTGCAAATTGTCACATCATCAGATATTAAATGAATATTCTCGCGTCTCTATATACATGTTTACATATGCATTTAGACATTAGGTACAAGCCTTATAAGGTATACTAAATGGCATGTCATACAAAGCACACAGAGATTTTACCCTGTCCAAAATGCTCGACATCGCGCACGATCCATTCCAGCACAAGGGAGATTTGTGCATGGAAGTCGACCGTCTCAGCTTTTCTCTCTCGATCCTCACCAAAATTCCACGAATCGTTTACCCGGCAATGTGCAATTGCTCGCGTCAAACCATGATGAGTTTTCGAGTTTCATAGCATGTGCAATTTCGCACATGAGCGTATATAGAAATAGATGGATACATTACACAACTTGACTTTGTATGCATCAATATAAATTCTTGATATGTTATACATATACATATACTTGACTATTGAATAGTTTCAAAAATATATTGAATAACACGTGCTATTGATAAGTGTTGTGCCCGAATAATTGTTCGTTACGTTGCCATTGCGTTCAATGGTCGTAGACAAAATAAACGGCTGTACATCTATGGGTACAATGAATCGTTTATAAATATATCGATGAATGAATTTATCGGGTTTCACAAATATATATGTATATATATATATACACATAACTATATATGCATACAAAAGCTATAGGTATATATTGAATAACACATTGAAGAGATTATCAGTGTGACGAAGCAGAATTTGATCGATTAATTTAACTTTTCCATCCGTTGGAGATAATAGGCAGCACCTCCTCACCATATAATATATTAAAAGATCATTTGTGTAACTATCCATTAGACGAAGATACGCATTTGAACTAGAGATTTATATATCGTTGATACAATCGTCATATTGATATATACACATATATGTATGTCATTTGAAAAACAATTAATATACACACTAGTTGATTATTTACGATAAATATAAAAAAAATATTGCTGTATTGCGTCCAACTAAATGCAATAATTGAGACTATACATCATCGATATTATTGTTCAGTACGTTTTATTTATTTTCTATTTTTCATTTTTTTTTCCTTTTTTCATTCATTCGTTAAAGCCCTCAGCTATATAACCAATTGGATAGGTGAAAATGCATTTACAAAATTTGCCTTTCACAGAATAGATAATACCCATTGGAAAAACATTTTGAATGTTTTCGCGATATTTTGTTATGTATAGAATTTGATTTATTTGCGTTTATTCCAAGCCATATATACATGTGTATATGTTTTCACATGTACATATATTTATACACAGAGATATGAGAATAGACTAAAATGACTCGCCACACAGACATACCCACACTATCATATATGGCCATGCATCATATAGTATTTCGTTCATTTTTTCCTGCTACCGACGTTCCATTGTTAAGTCTTGCCAATGCCATGCACGTACGAAAAAATTTGTTGGGGTGCAAATCGATATACAAATAGTCATATATATATATATATATGAAGAGAGATAGATCGTGAGAGAAAGCGAGAGATAGTGGCAGTACTATAACTTTGTACATAATTCCTTTTTTTTTTCTTCTCTTCAATTTTGTATCCCAAAAAAAAATATACATACAATTTATTATACTGTGTATATATCTCAATGCAAAATAATGCTGTATAGTTTACATTATGCATCATAATATAAACTTTATCGAAGCAATTACACGTTATATCCTGTTTTCTCAATCTACATATATATATATATATGTGATTCTTCCCACCACCAGGGTAGTGAGGCAATGCACAAAGTTTTAATTGTTATAGGTCGTCGTAGCTAACGTGTTATATTCCACGTCAACGTGATATATAAATCGGTAAATCACCCTTATACGAATAATGTTGATGAATCCACCCGTATTTTGTGGTATATCAATCCAACCGACTCTCTGCATATAATAAATCATACGTATACAATAAAATATCATGTTGCATCCTGTCGATAATTATTTTCCGCTTTGTATAACTACTACATATATACATATATATACCAATAAAATCCAGCAAGCAAAAATATACAAATGTTTATTTTCTCGATGTAATGTATGTATGCATGAATGGCTGCTGTATATCCGTATTGTATGCACAATCCATATGGAAACTGCACCCGCTCCCTTAAGATCACACACAAACACACAAAGGTAGTAACGGCAGGATGATAATTACAGACCGCTTCGCGCAACAAGGCTACTCACTTGTCCGATATATATATATATATATATATATATATATATATATATACAACTATATCCGTACAATATAAACATATATATACGTATATGTACATGAATAGTTACTGTAGCAGGTTCAAAGTGGATATACATGTGTGACTATGACATATATATAAAGTTAGATCCGTGGGAATGATATCCAAACTAATCGTTACTGCATTCAAACGCAATTATAAACCCATTAGTACCCAGTGACTAATTATTTTAATGCCGTACAATATCAACTGGCATATCCCATATATGAATATATCTAATATACGCTCAGATGTATTCCGATAAACCCTCTTGGATATTTTAGTTAAATGTCTTCCAAATGCATATATACATGTATTTAATATTATCAAGTTATAACTTCTAGTTGTGCGGTATGTGTGACCGAAAACGATAATTCAATCTATTCGCGTTCAATGTGTGAGCTCTCCCCTGTCTTATAGCGCTTGAAATGATAAGGAGTATTATATACATATATACGAGTATATATGAATATATGTACACACGGATAGAGGGCGAGAGAGAAAAAGATAAAGAAAAAAGATTCGTGATTGCTGATAAAAGGTGCCAAGGTTTCTCTGCTTCTCTCTCATTCTCTCTCCTTCTCAATCTTATTCTCTCTCTCTCTCTCTCTCTCTCCAGCTTTATCTCTTATTTGTGGGACCGTAGATCGCCTGCGACTAGCGAGGGTTTACCGTCAGATAGCCCTGCACCTATATCCAACCGCACTGATATAAAGGCAAAGAAAGGAAGGAAAATCAAGTGCACACGTGGGCATTGACAAAACAATATATCAAATAATAGTTTAATAGTTAAAAAATTTGCCGATATTTTTATATTCACAAATAAATATCAATTCTATTCAAATATCTATTATGTTGAATATGATGAAGCGTTGGGAAAAATTTCAGAATTATTGATGAAAAAATCGTAACTCAAGTACAAGTCAATATTATTATACAATATAACTGAATTCGTGTGGAATAAACATTAAATGGTTGTGACTTTAAATAAACTGTTCGTTTTTTACAATGAAGAATAGAAACGACGAACGTTAACGAGGGAGTGGTATAAGGAGTATTATATCACGCAGCCCCTTCCGTTGAATACATATACAAGTATACTTGAATAAAAGGGGAAATAAATAGGGAGAAAGTGCGAGAGCAAAGGTAGTTTTGTAGTTCGCGTAATTCATCGTCATTTGGTGCGGATCTACGCTACTAAGTGCGTCAGTCTGAATGCACATCGAAAGAAAAGCGAGAGCGGCGGTGGTGGAGAGATCCTAAAACGCCCAGCGATGTCGAGACAAATTG
>CAJUYH010002608.1:11506-38798 GCA_910591685.1 Galerucella tenella
ATATATATATATATATATGGGATGTGAGCTACTCTTTGTGCGAAATAAGATTAGCACAAGTCTTCACAAAATTTATGAATGCTACTAAGTCTACAATGACGTGATGTCATTTGGTTATTTCTTTTATCATTCAATGCATATTGCATTATATTTATACATATTTTTATTACAAGCAACCAATTAATTTTAAATATATGTTGGTAGATAAATAAATAAGTACTGGCAATACTAGTCAGTATATGGCTTGTATTATATTGAATATGTTGAAAGTGACCTTGATTACATTATATTTTTTCTAGCATTAATTATTTTTCAATATTATCTTTACAAAATCACTCTTCATTTGTTCTCTCTCTAAACGTTTAAATATACTTATGTTAATTTTTCAATATCATTCGCGTTGAATTGCTCGCATTCAATATATATTAATGAATATATACATACAGTTAGAAAATTGATATATTATATTATATAATATACATTGAGATTCCATTTTAATGATATCATATATTTGTTTTTGCGTGCGCACGCGGCATTCTCGCATGGCCCTGTAATTTGGCATCATTTAATATAATTAGTTTTTTGTTCTCTTAGTCTGGCTCACGGTACGTCCTCCACTCTCCTGGTTTTTATTACCCACCGTGGCCAGCTTATTTTACGCTTCTCTTTTATTCCATCATCAACTCTCGCTTCTCTATCTGCCTTGTACTTTATCTTTCACCATACACTTTCTCTCGCTCAGCGCACGAAATTCACTCGTATATTACGCATTTCACCCGTTTATTTTCATCTCTTCCATCCAACGCCTGCGAATTTTATATTATTATATTCAGTATATATACATAGGTATATAACTACCACAGCTTTCCCTCCAGTGTTCTCTTGGGAAAAAGATTAAGATTTTCGCCGTTAAAATTATCATCATTTTCCACACGATTACCGCGTTGTCCTCTTGTAAAGCAGATGTACCTTTTTTTCATTTTTATAACTTGTGATACGCATTCTTTTGTATTTCAATTGTATAACTCGGGTTTTATCTTATCCTCTTACAAACTCGCGCATGGGATTTTTAATAAAATGCTGCCAAAATACATCTTTATTAACAAATTGAAATTACAAATAATTGATACTAAATTTTTTTCACCACGCAACATAATATATATATATATGTATAAACATTTGAAAATAGAGTCGTCATAGAGATTTATACTATTTTTCATTAGTTATTATTTCATAACTATTAAATATATCGTTTGTAGGATAAAAGATGAGAACTGTATAAACACGCGCGCTATATACCGCATCATCTTGTTGGCGATGTTTTTCAACAATTTTATTTTTATAATACATATTGAAAACTGAAGATTGACTACGAGCCAAGTGCAAGAAACTCCTTGCCACTGATAATGTATATTATTACTCATAGCAGTGGGTCGTTTAATGGAGCGCGTTCGTCCAAATATCGCAAAAATAAAATATGTAAACAAAAATGGAGGCGAGTACAGCGCAGTAGCAATATCTATCTATATATAATAAACATTCGAAAACCCATTACATATTCGTACCATCCTAACTTGTATATATATTTTTACATGTATCATTAAAATGGTATAGATTGCAAGACGTGCGTCCTCGACACTTCAATGAGAATACCTAATATATATCAGCAAATATATATGTGTGTAATTCGCCACTGTCGTAGTTTATATATATTTGTATATAAGTATGTGAGTCTACGCGTGAAGCGCTTGCTCATCTGACAAGGATCAGGGATCATATAGCCCCTTTCTCTCTGTTTAACGCCCTCTCTCTTTTGTTGCTGTTCAAGTGTGCCAGGGCACGCCTCAGGATAAGTCACGCTCGTGCAAAAGTTGCGCTGGAGGAGAAGCGCCAGAGATATATTACATCCTCTTGGCGAGTAGAATATAGGCGCAAGGTATTTTATGGACATACCTCCATACATATATAGGTACATGTAGGTATGTACAATATATATGCCTATGTGTATTGTAGGGTAGTGAGCGGGTGCAGCGTACACAAGGTGAAATGAGTGCTTTACGCTTTCGCGCGATTTAAAGAGATACCCATTGTGAATTATACCTCGCTTCCCTGTACGATGACGAGACTCTTTCGCATCGCCAGAGAGTATATTTACGACTATTGTCTTCTTGGCGCACGCTCGAAGCGGAATTGCCATATATATATATATATATATATATATATATGCTGTTAAAACTTCACGATATCGCGATCTTTGGGCCACGAGACCGCGTGCGCGCGTGGGTTTTATTTATTTATTATTTTTCTTTAATAGTTGGGTGCAGATTCTACAGATGTAATAATGTGCGCATATATATATGTTTACAATGACCGTTATTGTTTCTCAACAACGTGTGTTCGATTATCGATAAAAAATTTTGCACCGCAACTCTATTAAAATTGCGAAAAATCACAATATACAGATGTAACTATACATTTGTATACATGAAAATAATAATTGAATAATCAGAACACAAATTAACTTTATATCTTTGATAAGTCGTGAGTGTTTACTTATTTTATTTTTTCTTTTATATTATTCTAAATATATTGTTTTGTTTCCAGACGTGATTTTTCTCCAAGTAGTAACCATGTACATATATATAATATATAAAGAGATGAAGTATCACGATAACGGGGGTTTCTAACGAACGTCTGTAATTTGTATACGAAGCCGCCAGAGGCATACACATTGCACATTATCAAGTGCGATGGATCACAATTTAAACCAATCGACGCGAGCGCTGATAGAAATAAAAATAAAATAATAATATTCTCGTTATATCGATCGATTATTGATCACTATCAAACCGTTACTCTCACGTGCCTCGCTACATAAATATACTCATATACATACGGATATACATACATAGTTGTAAATTATTAATGCTGGTGGGAAAACCCTCACCTATATAAACTCATTCAATATGTTTCACATGACACAAAATAATATACTTAGCATCCCTTGCTTTCGTCTATTCACATAACGACACAACCAACCACTTCAATATATACATTTGCAGTCTTTTATAGAGTACACTCTATTAACAGTTACATACTATTATACATATATACATATACACAGGTATATAAAGCGAATGTGCGTCGGTGTATGGGACATATAGAATATACCAATATAACTATAGGCTAACAAAACGAATTACATTGTGTCCACAAAGTATATAGCTGTATGCATTGGTTGTAGTATATACGATAACAACCATTTATCTTGTATCAGTGGCAGGGCCGCAATGTTCCACGCCGCCAGACGATCATTCCCTCCACACCCTCTCCAGACCTTCACCTTCTCTCTCGCTCGCTCTCTCACTAATCTATATACACATACCTATACATTTTTTTCCAATATATTATTCCTTACCCAACGCCCCCTACTCATACAAACTCGTGGGAGGGATCACGTTACACGGTCGTAATAGATACATACCTGTTCGCTGCCCTTATCTTGGCAAGGAAGTAACCCGGCATCGCAAGCCGATAGAAACGTTGAATAGTCGCAACTTGCACGAGTCGACTTTACACCGCAGCCGCCACCGCCATATATATCCATATACGTATATATAGGTATATTTATGCTCCCACTCCTATGTATATATATATATATTTGTATCTGGTTATATTTCTACATTCTCTACTCTATCATCTTTCAAAGCGATTCTTCCGTTGCTTCCGTGTATCTCGATGTGTTTAAAACACTATAACACCTGCCAATATACTCATTACAGGAGACGTAAGTATACATCTTACCATTTATAATACACACACACAGTTATATATATATATATGATGCATAAATAAATAATCGCACGTTATATTTTCTTATCATTCAATTAAAATAAGCGCCAATGTGACTGCAAGCATGACGATCCACTTATGTGTATGAACATTTTATTTTTATACTGACGATGTTGACCGATATAATCAACACGATTAGTGAAGCGAAAATATATACACACAAACAAATTACAATTGGCATATATTTATCAAAATTTATTGTAGGAATAGTATCACATTCATTTGAAATCTAAAAGGAAACAAAATAATATATTAAACCAACAGTACAAATTGAATTTTAATATATCTCGTATTGATTCAGTATTTCACGTACGGTAAAACTTTTTATTTGATTTAATACAAACATTTCTCCTAATAACTGTGTCGCATAAATAAAATATTCAGTTTATTATAATAATTATTAAAGAATTGTTAGGAATTTTGTGAAGTATTTATTGTCAAAGTTTATATGTTGGTTGAAAATAAATTTCACGCATTCATCCTGAAAATTGGCCATATTAATTTCATTTGAATTTATATATTGTCGAAATAAATGATCAAAGGAATAGTGAAACAAATTTAATTTGCAAATTCCCCAAGTAAATGAAAAGCAATATGCGTTTTATTTCATAAACATATAACCATGATTTTCATAAACTAAATAATAATTATTATAAAATATACAAAGGCAATTTCTACAGATATACACGAAGATATACTGGACTGTACTCAGATAATCTAGTCAATTGGTCCATACAGAGGTCTTGGAGTTAACTCCGAAGACCATATACCAAGAATTGATTATGACATTTAACGTTGTCGACCTCAAACTACGCCCACATATTAAACACTGGAATGCATATGACACTGACGATTCTCCTCATCGATTGATCGTAAATATTCTAGAGCATATATATGCACATATCCCATTTAGTGTATCTGCCTGTAGAGATCAGTAGGATGATATGATAATACAACATAGCGTGAGAGTCCGCACCATCCAAACGGAAAAGGACAATTCACATGGCAAACTTCTAACGGACACGTGTGTCACAGCTATATTACCTATTTTCCGCCCGTCTGCTTCGAATACACATCTATATAATGCAAAATGCTTGAAATTATATTTTCGAGGCAAAATTGCGACTTTCTTATTTGTTGGTCTGACAATTTGTCTAACGGTGCAACAAATCCAACACTTGGCAAAAAATAGTTGTATTAAAAAAATCGTGACATTTATATAGACCCACCCGCATATACAATAAATGTAGATATACAATTTTATACGTGAACTCGAAGGTGAAAAGACTCGCGCGATATGATGATCATGCATTATGTTGCGATTTCCAATATAGACGAAGGAAAGATAGTGATATAAAGAATGAGAGGGAGAGAGAGAGAGAGAGGAAAGGGAAGGAGAGAAAGCGTCTTATAGTAATGACACGATACGGCCCGATGACTCTCCTAGGAGCATATCTATTATTTACCGTATACTTACATTGTATCGAGAATGGAGAATTGAAAAGGATCGTGTTGATGAGATAAGGAACAACGCGAAGTAGACGGAGACGTCTCGATCTATATGGTTAACTCAAATCATGGTTGTGTATTGTCGAATAACCCAGCGAATGAACAAAGGCCAGTCACACATACACTACCGTTAAGTAGAACACGCGATTCCACGTCCAACACATGTTTTTTTTTTTTTTCATCTGATTGTAATTTCTCTTTTAATATTTCCATTTACCGAACTTTGCACTAATCATAACTTTTACCTGCATATATATTTATTCAATGTCATTATGACTTGATAATTTATGAACGTAAATGATTGTTGGTATGCAAACCTAACACTCTCGTATAATAAACTAAAATTTGAAATTTATGCACATCGCATATGTATGACCATTAATAAAACACTATCTTCATCATGACGAAAGACGAAATATTATAGTGAGTGTTTATGTGAATATTTTTCTATTCCATCATTGAGGAAGTTGATCTGTGCTGCAGCAGTGGCTTGTAATCGTTGACAGGCTTATATACATGACGAGTGCGTTATTGTTTCTCCTCGACGAGAGACTGATAACTATCATAATTTTTATTCTTCATTTTTTTCCACCTGACTTGTATTAATAGCTTAAACAGAAAGGAATATCAGAAATGCTCGAGCAAAATTGTTTTCCACTATCTCCAACGCGTGGGTATATATGGCTGTCACTCCGCTAACAATATAGTAAAATGAAACCGAATCAAGCATGTACTCGTATGTATGCACAGTAAAAAATATTTGAACAATTTTTCATAGAAAAAAATTCATTTCACTGTAAATCATAAAATTTCATTTTTTTTTCTCTTTGGTTTTTTCTCTGTAATATGGGAATTGAGTCGGGCACGATATGCTTTTTCTTCTTGCGGTTTTTATAATCATATTGAAACAGCCGATAATAAAAATATGAAAAGTGCATGTATGGGAATAAAAAAAAAACAAAAAAATCATATTGTGTTGAGAATTGAAGACCAAATGTGTTTTGGCGCATTGGCGATGGCCCCTATGGACATTTGCTAATGGTGTACTCGAGTTTATTAACCATGAATTAAATGGAATAATTAAAACCAGTCATAGCGAGACAATTTATTGTATGCCCAGCGATGTAGCGATATGCAACTATGCCTTTTTAATTTTTCGATATCAATTATTTGGTAATATTCCCAATGTACACGGCTCCACTCTTTTGTTTATATATGCGAGTTATTATTATCAATTCATACACACATTCAGTTGTATCCCAACATAATTAACAAAAATATTTTGTTCTTTATTATGCACAAAAAAAAAGTTAATCAAATTGACATAAATTTTAAATCACAATCGACTTTATTATTTATTAAATTTTATTGAGTTTTTTTTCATTTGTTTGTTTTAGTTTGACCCCATCGTGCACTTTCATACCATATAGATATATCAGATGATTATATTTTTCGTATAGCTCATTCGCACGTAGTCGACCAACTTTTGACAATTTTCGCATTTTTCACGATATACTCGGGGAGATAACTCTGAAGAAAGAAACGGAATAAACACACAAGCGAACGAATCACCATAAAAAAAGTTTACTACTACTTCTTGCTTCTTATGGTTTTTCTCATTGTGAGACAAACATGAAAATATATTTTCATTTGTATATTGTTTCGTCATTACGCAAAGAAGAGTCAAAGTCAAACCATCTCGGCCAAATGGTTATAGCAAACTTTTATTAGATGTTAAACAATATAAATGAAAATGATGATGGTACAAACGAATTTGATCGTCACACACAATCGATCGCCAAAATAAAATCAACTAAATGTACGTTGTGTGTTACTCTTATCTTAAATTCCACAGTTGACTGGGTTTATTCACACTTACTACCGGAAATTGAATAAGTCGATAACTTGCACACATATAGTATGTATATATACATATATATATGTACGTTCTATCAAATCCAATCTGGTGGCGACCATCACAGAATCGGGCACGACCAATATTCACTATTCCACTTCTATATGTACTTACATATTTTTTCAAAAGTATATACTTTGCATAAATTTTCTTTGTTTTTCAATCTGATAATTTATCAACAATGTCATCAAGCATATTTATTAAATTGACGTGTAGAAAAAAAATGAAAAAGTGTGAAAACTCGATTTTTGTCGTACACTTTAAACGTTCATATAATATTCCTCTCGCAGCTCTCTAAATTATTGCGCTGGTACTCAAGAAGCATGAGCACATCTACGCTTACATATATATATATATATATGTATATAAATATATGTATGTAGTTTCTCGTGGCGATTGCGGCTTTAATTAATGACCGCATGACATGAACGAGGCCGGACGGTTTCCCTTTAAATCATCGTACGGACATTTCAACGAGTAAGCACCTTGATAAGGAAATTAGCGGTTGAAGTCTACGACAAGAGAGAGAGGGCGAAAACCAAAAGATGGATTTGTGCTCGCTCAATGTAATAGTAGTAGTTTCCCAAAGACTATGCAGTCCTTGTGCGAGATGCAGGTGAATTCTACCGCGAGCACACCTTTCTACAGATACGTATACTAAACATACACATACATAAAGAGAGATTGCTCGAACAACTTTTCAAACTTTGTGAATAGACAAAGATTCGCACAGGATGCAAGCAAATAGAATGTGCTGAGTTGGCAATTTAAAAAGTGTGACTGAATTTTTTTTATTTTTATTCTTTCGCGTAAGCTCAAGTTCGAATATCAAACTATTGACTATGTATACGTGTATTTACATGGAGGTAAAGGTATCCTGGACATGCGTTTGTGCATGCCAAGCCTCAAGTGAAGCCTGACAGTTTCGACGGATAAATTACACACGGTAGCCGGGTTGCTTGAAATCATTAGCTGAGCTGGATTGACCGCTTTGACCGTTCGCTACTATATACGTATGTATATACGTATATATGAATATAAAAGAGTTCATCTTATATATACACATACACTAAGGGTAATTAAGATTATATACTCGCTAAATAAAATACGCACGACTTTATAAATTCAATTGAAGCGCGCGGCAGCGGTTGCAGCATCAGGTAGAGAGATCGACAAGTGTGATGCTGCCTGAGTACATTTAAAGTAGCCCGCGATTCATCAGACAACTCTCCAAAGTGTCTGTATATACATATGTGTATCTCATTCGTTACATATAGGTATATAAATATCAGTTTATATGCATATACACACAGGATCCATAAAGCGATCAATGGCAATTAAAGGCCGAAGAAAATACTCGACGCAAACCAAATGTTATATATGTTATAGCATTTGTGTTTATTTCTGTGCAATGTACATTGCCTTCCAAATACCATTTTGCGCTTTTGTATGAGTATATATATATATATATATATATATAATGCGATGACACTCTTCCGCAATTCCAATGGTATCGCACACGCGCGCGTAGGCGATATTCTATGCTGGCTATAAAGTCTATGTATATGAATATATATAACCACTATTCACCTTGTGTGAAAACCTTAGTTTCAATTTTTTCAAGATTCCCTATCTTGATATACATATAAGTGCAACCATGTAGAATAAAAAATTATTCGCCATTATTTAAATTAAGAGGATTGTTTTGCATCTATTTGAATAAGAGTATATATATATACGCCATTGCATCTTTACTATATATAGGCAAATAAATATAGTGTATAATACCATTGATAAATGGATCGGGGTTAAATTTCACCGATTACTTGGAAGATTTGGAAGATGAATGATATGGGTAATATGTCATTTGATATATGCATATATTTTATCAGTATATTTCTATGTATAACCAATATTTAACAGTGTCATTCAATCTAGAGAATGTAACAGATTATAAAACTGATTAAATTGCGTATGGGATATTAATATATTGACACTTGATTAGAAATATGTTTATGTACTTGCAGTATTTCCGTTACACAGTTCAATTATTATTTGGTCAATACGATTTTTGATCTAACATATAAAGTATTGTGAGTACATATGATGAATTGATGGTGAGATCTTTGCCATATTCATACATATACTTACGTATACATAGTCATGGTGTGTTAAATCACCACTACTCACGCTTGGTAATTCTTCGGCTGCAAATTCTCTTAACGACATCAATGTCGTTAACCCCTCAACCGGTTTTGTATATACGAGATCGCGAGGGTCAATCTCAACATGTCAAGCTTTTCATCATGCATGAGTCTACTAATATTAAACCAAGGACTTTTCTCCGTAAAATGTATATCATAAAACACTATTAAAAAATTTACTTCCCAATTAATTTAAAAAAATTGTCAACATGAATTCATGAGGGTCATAAAATATTGTGGAGTCAGTGGTGTTGATTAATTTGTGTTGAAAAATCAACATCAATTACTCAACATTATCATAAAAATTATTGACATCGAGTTAATTCAATACGTGTTGCAATAGGAAAGTTATCAACACAAATTAGTAACTTCAACTGTGGTCAATATCATTAGAAAATTGTCGATTTTGAGACTGCAAAGTCCCACCAACAGCGAATTCAATTTACAATTTACATTTGCAGTATATTTAGCTCATTAGTAGTATTTTCTCACGTGTAATAGGAGTGGAATCAACATCAATAAACGTAGTATCGCATGAAAGTCCATACCAATGTGATTAAATATCGGATATTTTTCATTGAACTGTACATAAACATAGATAAATTCATTCTCATAAGTAATCCCAATAATTGAAGATTATTATATCATAACGTCAGGTATATATAGAAATAATCGCTTATAAAAAAATCTGCGATGATATTACTTAATAATACTGTCACGGTGGACGCTTGAGTAAAAATCTCATCTAGCCTTTATCCAATGTCAAGTCGTGGGAGCTTGGCTCAGAAGACAGGAGCATTATTGCCTATATTATTTCCCTGGGGAATGTCCCATTATCAGTAGTGACAGTATCCTGCTACCTCAAACTTTTATATCGCAAAGAGCAATATCCGGTTATATTTTAAATATATATGTATATATTACGTATATAAAAAATTCGTGATATATTAAAAGTATACGGCGAACTCGATATTCCGTTTCTTTTCATATCTTGTAGTCTTATCTCGTATATATATATATATATATATAAGTACATAGGAATACCATCACCAATACCATCGCGATAAAATTTTTGAGGTCGATTTATATCCTCTTAAGTTTTCAGTGAGCGTACGAAAGATTACTTGAATAAAATCATTTGTGCCACATGTTGCCAAAATGAATCGTGAGTGCGGGACACTGTTATACCTATATACACATCACCGTCACTATATACACGCCTACATACATAGATACATCCACATATATACAACACATCACCGTGATAAACCCTACCAGCATTTTTCTCTCATAAGTGAAAAAAAAAAAAAAAAACAAAAAAACAAAATGAAACTCTACAATTTTCGTTAGTCGCTTCTACAATATTGAACACTTTCGCTCTTGAAACGCATCCCCTATCGTGTTATGTATATATATATATATATATATATATTCACAGATATTATTACGAGTATTTGTTATATGTTTTTTTCCCTATTATAAATTCATTTCTCGCAATATTACATTGCTACATCTACTATAAAGAAACAAAAATAAATTTGCATTGTACATAGAATTAAAATAAAACATTCTGTCAAATAATATTAATTAAATATGCATATAAGGTATGTGTAACATGGTGCGTTATTTTCTCTTCAGCTTTTATCGCTTCGCTTCTCTGTCCCATCGCGCCAACATCTTTTTCTCATACAGCTCTCTATATATAATATATATCAACCATTTTACATAATAGAGGAGCATCGTAAAAATGTTTTACGTAGATGTGATGTGAAGAACAAAACCACAAAAAAAAAATATAAAGAAGTGTATATAGAGTGAATTTTGTAAGGTCCCCATACAATAAAAGGCCCAACAGCGCCCCTGCACATTTCATCTACACTATATATATATATATATATATATATATGTATAATTTATCCGTATCTATACAAGTATAATCGCAGTTAACCCTCAGTTACCAAAGGGTAAATTTTTTTTTTATCACAGATGTAAAACATCGTTGGATGGTTATTTTACCTACTCCCCCAAATAGTAAAACAAAAGCGATAACAGTAAACGATGTGATTAAAACAAAGCAATTGTTAAGCAACCAACATTCACTTATATAACAATACTTTATCGAATTGTTACAGTGATATATAGTTTATCTATTTTAATATCAAATGTAAATGTAAAAATATTATGATAATTATATAATTAATCTCACCAAATGTTTGGTGCTGTTACGAAGTTGCAAACAGTTTTGGGATGCACTTATGAAAATCTCGATTTCCCTCGGGTTTCCATGTGCAATTAGTAGAATTGCTTGGCTACTCCCTTGCCGCATCGTTATCTCTTTCACTCTCACCCGTATGCTAACATGAGCATCATCACAAAGACCACTTGTGCACAAACACGTCATTGTCACTGTGTGTTGGGTTCCGCTATTAACCAAACGATCGTGAAACCAATGGAGCTACGGAAAATACGTGATCGGTGTGTCAAGTTTGTGCATTATATACGTTATAAAACCCATATCCATTTTGATAATTCAAAGATTACACCTCGTGCACCAATCGACAGATTTCCATAATAAATTGCAGTTAATGCATATCATTGAATTATAATGAAAAATAATTATTGGTTGGTGATTTACATTTAGTAATCTTACATTTTTATTCTGTTGGTGGTTGCGATATGTTCGTATTATATATAGTACAATATAAATTGAGAAATCTTGGAAAGTTCACTTTGGATTCAGGTTTTTTTCTGTGCTCTGATGTATGTTTTAAAATTTTAACAAACTGATATTGGTATATGGTACATGTAGACTGTAGAGTGAACATGAGTTAGCCTGTGTGTGCGACACGCTCACAATGATAAGGTAATAAAGTATCCTGCAGCACGAAACCTCAATGAACCGGGCGCGTAATCAAATTAGGGAATCATACGAACGAGTTCTTAATTAAATTCTTTGATGCTCTCCGCACTCACTGCTAAATTCTTAAGCACTGTCCACATATACATACATATGAATAACGCTATATACAATATATATTGGTACATAAAAACTTCAACGACATCATCGATTTTAATAAATATTTGTTATTTTGATGAATATGTGCAACACTGTAATAATCGTTTCATTCGCATATTTCATATCAAGCATGGAAACACTTTCACTGACTTATTGATGTTGATGATAAACAGCGATTAATATGGAATAATTTTAAAAAAATCAAATAAATTTAATAAATTCAAATTGATGAAGATGCATTCTGTTGAAAAAAAAAAATTGCACCAATTCAGTTCAACACCGGAGTAAGTGTGGCTAATGGTTAACTGTTATTTTTATTTGTTTTCTTTATTTTTTATTTTTTATTTTTTTTGACAAGCATGAGAACTATCGTACACGTGACACTAAAGGGGATGCACATGGATACTCGAATGTGCGAGACTACGACGAGAGTTATTAGGCTCACGGGACAACACTAATAATTTTCATCGGGCTGTAACGCAACTTTTTTTAATCGAGCGCCATCGACCAAACGTGCCACACATATGTGTGTATATATGCATGGGTTATTTATGATAAATTATGGGCTGTGCACCGCTGCCACGTCCAAGCCAAAATGTCCAGGCATTCGCCGTGAGCGATACTCACACACACACACACACGCACCCATATGTATACCTATACATACTGTCAGTTAAATTAATTGCATTCGACCCAGAAACATATTCGCATTTATTCTTTTTTTTTTGTTTTTGTTTATCTCTATCGCTCCCAAGAAAGTATAATTATCTGTCCAATATCTTACAGAGATTTCTCTCGTTAAACAAAAAAAATAAATAAAGGGACAAATTTTTACGATAAAATATTTATTAATTAGCCATATGTGCAATTTCAAATAGTTTTGTGTCAATCCCAAAGTAAATATATATTCTTTATAAAAATCGCAAAAAAAATTCTTATTGTAAAGTATTTTTTCTCAGTCGATATGTTTTTTATACTACAGTTCTAGTCAAAATTACCATGTACATCGTAAAATGTCATTGCATAGACTTTGAGTATATTTACGGCTCATAAAGGTCGGTGCGCCATTCACAACAATAAATTCGACAGATGAGTCATTAAACTGCTCTAACAATTCACGTGCATTTCTCCTAAGGAAAGCTGTAAAACAAACACGAGATGAAGCACCTTGGTCCCTTCGTCGCTCTATACATATAATATACATAACCATCTGACTCGTTATAAATTACTATATTTTGTAAAAAGATTGCCATGGATTTTTCTTTTCTAAATGGGGGAAAAAAAAAAAAAAAAAAATACGAGAAAAAGTCGAGAGTTGACTTTAAATTAATCAGCGACAAAACTCATTTCTATGAATAATATCCAGCAGATTTTGCACAAGTTTGCAATTATATATATACTACATACCTTATTATTAATTTCTCATTAAAAGTATGAAAAATTCGACGAATTTAATTTTTAATTTTGTTCAACGAGAGAGATATCTTATATACATTCATATTCTCCCTCGTAACTATTACACCAATATAAAAATGATGAATTATGATATTTTATCCCGCACGGATGAAATTCACATCGCAAACGAATACACAATACAATTAATTTCAATATTCCTCCCGGCACAATTCAGTGCTTCAATCATATATTGACTGAACATCATACATACGGATGTGTGTATGTGTGTGTGTGTGTGTGTATGTATGTCTATATGCGATGATGTAACCGCGAACTTGTCTTGGCGCACGCGACGTGCTAAAGAGAGAGTGAGAACGTTTTATTTGCTAAGCAATTAATCGAGTAGTCTATACATATGCATGCTCAGACAATAGTATTAGAAACGGGTGTTTGCAACCGATTGAATATAGTCGGCTCAATGAAATTGTAATTACCTAGCGCTAGACATCAAGATTCAATGACCTCCAACTAAATTCACTCACATTCTAATCGAATCAATTTACCACTATAAATGTAGCAATATAAATATTATTTTATATTATGTCTCTACAATAATTCATATTTTTACGATTTGCTTAGGAATTTTATTAACTTGTATAGCGCGAATAAAGTTAATGATTGCATGAGAAATTGGACAACTGTGAATTTCCATTACGAAACAAGTCGTAATTGAGATGTAATGACAAGTCATTCAGCGCCATGTGCACCATAGTTGCATTTTACATTTGTTTATGCGACATATACACTTGATATATTCAATTTTTTGTAATTGCAGAGTTTACAAGTAATCAACTGTGTATTAATATTATAAACTCTTGACATAGTTTACTCCAATATATGATGGATCTACCTATATATATATATATATATATATATAAATATACTTAAAAATAGGAAAAAAATAATAAATAACAAAATATTGTAAACATTGTGTGAGAATTTACAAGAGTGTACAGGCCTGTATAGTACAGTCAAGATACATAGATTTGCTAATTCATGGGTTAGGTCAAGGTAACGAATCCCGGCGAGTTGTGGCTGAACATATAGCTATACTCTGTATAGAATTGTAGACAGCTTGTTCCACTAATAGGCTCCGCACTCTTACTGTGATTTATTCATCGTCGGTGTGAATAGAATAAGATTGGTATATATAATATATACCGCCATAAACCTGTTCGAGAGACGTGTTTTGCTATATCCCTATGGCCTTTATTTTTTATTTTTTTTTGTTCTTCTCTATTCGTCCGATCTTCATCATGAGCAATCAGGCCATGCACAACGCTCAAGCCCCGATTCTCATTTATAAACATATATATATACGAGTATATAAAATTGTGTTCGTGAAAACAGTCGAGTAAGAATATACTGAGGGATACCGTTATAGTAAAATAATTGATTTCTTCGTCATTAGATACATCGGGGCCAAATCGATAAGACTCGTATGCACTCTCTCAACATTTGTTCTCGCTCTCTTTTATTTGTAAGCTTATTCAGACACTTGTTTCTGCTAGCCATTCGTATTTATTGGATGAGTGTACGGTTGAGAAACGTGCAACAAAAGAGTTGAAAGATTACAAAATAAAACAGACACTCACACATAATTCATATATTTACAGTGTAAAACAATTTTCATTTCATTTTGTATATTATCCAGCCGTAATTGTTTTCTCTGCTTCAACTTTGCCGTAGGACATTTATGAATCCTCGTATTTCGCTGGTAGAAGATTAAAACGTATAGTGGCTATGATGAAAATTTCATAGATTCACGCAAAATTAAATTTTTAATGTATATTCAAAGTTACTCTACTTTATACAATTTGTCGTAGTTTATATATGTATATAATAATGCATTACTCAACAGATTAAACATATTGCTTTGAATTTTATGGCGATATTTCGTCAGGTTTGTACAACTGATTTATCAATTTACATACTATAATACGATTTTTCGTTCAATATAAGATAATTTTTTTCTTATGAATGACAAAGAAAAATTACAAAGAAATTTCAACTCATAATGAACTTGACTGATAATATCGAGAACTCATTAAAATCGTAGATAAACGATGACAATGGAGAGCTCTTAAAGTTTTCATAAGGGAATTCTCAATGGTCAAACAAATATAAAAAGCTTTCGAATTATTTGGATTCTTTCTGTCATGCAATCTCACTCCCTATTAGCACGTGGATTAATTACTCAATTGAACCTTCGCAACCTTATTTCATATTCATTATTTCGATTCGAGTAAGAAAATTTCTCGTTACATGAATGGGGTTAATGGTTTTTGGAATTATGGCAGTTTTTTTTTTTTCATCAAATAGAAGTGCTCTGACGAAGGGCAAAATTACATACAAAATGAAATTTAATGGCATAATTTTAATTGCAAGCAATTTCTTAAACGATAAAATTGAAATGTTCATGTCGTAGAAGTTACAATCCAAGTAATATAATAATATTGTCGCTGACTGAAATAGTGTTTTCTATCTATAGAGTTTGATTGTTTTTCCAAAGATAATACAGTATAGAGAATATAATATTCAGAGTAGAGTTTTTCAAACAGCTGGCGCGGAAAGTTAAAAACCTTACTCCACTTGGATAAATCGATTGATTAAAGATAGGTATATATGCAATATGTATATAGAAGAAGCTTCTGGACACAGGGGCGAGCTTGGCTCACGCCATATACCTATATATACCTATATTAATAGATAGTATACATAGTAATAATTGATCATGGCACCGATTTTCAATTTAAAGTGATTTCATTGGCACATTATATAGGGGAAGAAAAAACTACACCAATACAATAAGCCAAATGTGTGAGTGGGTGCTATAAATTACTGCTGAATTTTTCACTCTATTATTCAATCATCAATTGTGATACGTATATGAATGAATTCCCAAAGCAACAAAACTTTTAAAATTAATTAAAACCATCAGAAGACTTTGAAGCAATTTTATTTTCATGGTAAACTCAATTTGTTTCCAAGGAAGTCCTTGAAAATGTAATTCGATAATGAAGGAACCATAAAAAATCTGTCCATTAATATATAATGCAACATTGAAATGAGACCTCATTGGTATATTGACGTTAACACAGAATATACATGTAGACAGTCGATGAATATAATGAAACACGATATTTGAACAATGGTAAGGGAAATATGTAGCGAGGTCTGCTGCGGAAATTGAATCAATGAAATTATTTGTATTTTTGTTTAATCGTCGAAATTGATCGTGATAATAATTATTAGCAATTAAGTGGATACATTATTGAACGGAAGACTTTAGAATAATGTAACGACGCACACATTGTCGTACGTAAACAAGGTGACATTACAAGTAAATGTATAATTAGCACAGATGGTAGAGTGTATTGTTCTGAGCGCAAGAAAGTCATAATGTAAATTTAATTTGCTAGTTGAAGATTTAATGTTGTATTAAATAAAATACACTGTCTCGACGTCTGTAAACCCCATGTACAATTAGAAATGTGCTCGTTTGCTGCGACAACACATCTCTTTCATGGTATTATTTGCGGTTCATGGTTTATCCAAAGCTACAGAATACCGTGTGCAATAGCGAGACAAAATATCAAAGTCAAGATGCAATTATAGTAAAGTGATAGAATCATACGATTCAAATAAATCACTAACGTCTTCTCTTATTCTCAATGTCAATACATGTATTTCAACTTTAGAATAGATGCGTGTAGAAAGTATGTAGTTATGAGCTTTGATGTCGACGGTACCTATCCGCATATTCATTTCAATGAATTAGAAATGATTAAAAGAGTGGCTTTTGAAAAAAAGAAGCGTCATTCAGCGAAATAATTTTTAGCATAAAAATTTTTTCTCGCTCACTTCACTTCACTCTCGTGTGGCAATGTTTTTTTTTCCCCTTTAACTCAGATAAAAGCATGCAATGCACTCTATATATTTTATATATATATATTTCTGACCTATTTTCATAAAACTAAAATTGGTGGGAATGAAAAGAAAAATTTCTAGCACGATATCCCCACATATATACATATACTCGTATATATGTATTCATTGACGTATATATTTGATAGGAATTCATACAGTCTACGAAAAATATATTTCTTGTCATTGTCATCAATTTTATTTAACATCTATTCATGTAATTGTGCTCAGTCGCAGTTGGTCACTGTTTCTATTGTACATACAAAGAAACAATATTTTTTATTTCAACCAAAGCATTATCAAATATCATATATGTAATGGATTCTCGCATTCTAACGTGAGATGAACAAGCATCTGCTGGATATGGACGAGTTGGAAATTCCGTGTCGTTTGTGGCCTACACGATCGTGGTAGAATTTAATATTCGCTCCTATATATAATAATATTTTCAGCGTTTTAGCTATTCAACTTATGTCGTAATATTCACATCGCCCTCTCTCTTTCTCGCCTCTTCACTCACACATCTCACTCTCTTTCTTTGGTCTTCATCTATTCCTCGATCGTATACCTAACGAGCTAATATGAAAGTTTATACTACCATCCCACATGTTCTCTCATTGAATCATTATTAAAAAATTTGTCAAATATAAAAAAAATTTTACGGACATAAAGTTCAATCTGTACCATATTTGATCCTAAAAGTATCCAATAAAATGTCAGCTCCTATTTTTCATGAAATGTTAACGTAAAACTATTGACAATTCGCAATTTAATACATAAATAATGTCATCGAATTGATAAAAAATGTTATTGATAAAACCGGTGAATAATTGTAGACACTTATATGATTTCGCGTTAGTTGATATTGATCTTTCATTTATAACAATAACGACTTTATTCGCGGTTGTTACTGTGAAATGCGTATCGCACATAAATTTAATACCATACAGCAAATCAACGGTAGTAGGAATATAAATACATGCATATATATAACCGTATATAACGACGGTAATAACAACAGTCATTGGACGACGATCGGAGCAATGATTTTGCATTGTTCTAACAGTGGCGATAAATGCCATTCGACAAAGCTTTAGCAATAGACAACAGACATTATGACCGCGACTACTACTACTACTACTACTACTACTCCTATTACTACTACTAGTACTAATGCATTTATCAATGATTCGTACAAACTAATTATCTTTCGCTCTCGGTCTCGATAACGCGACGAATACCACAGACAGCAATTCTGTTTTAATTTTTGATATTAGCGTTATTGCCAACATAATATTTTTATATAATTTAATATACGACATATGCATTAATATATTGTCAATGGGATCTCTATAATATCGCACGAAACACGTACGATAAAATGAATACAACTATTTGTGTATGGGTGCGACAACAGTTTGGGCTGCAGTGGCAGGATATGCGTTTGGCAGAAAATAGATGTGCATTATTATAATAAATTAGAAGTAAACACGCTTTATAGCACGGCGCAAATAATGGATGAGCAACTGCACATGATTGGATATCATTTTTGGTTATACCACATTTTTTATTTATTGATTATATACCATATACCGATATATCATTTCTATATATTATTCATAAATATGCACAAAACATATTTATTATGCACAATGTAATGTGCATCGTCATATTACTGGGAATTGAGTTGTGCCTACCTATGTACATATTTAATAAACATTCACATAGATATAATAAAATCACATCATTATTATACGTGACCTCTTATAGCTATTATATACCGATAAAACAACTACATGTAATATGAAATATTCCCGGAAGATTGAAATACTGATGGTTAATATATAAACAGCATACGGAAGATTTCACCTTCTTGTTATATACAAGAAAAACAGATGCTAAAATAACTAACGGATGCCTCTATCTCTCTGTCTCATTAGTGGGTAGAGATATTCTCTCTTGACGTTCATTTACCACCCAGCGATCAATTGCGATTATATACTATGCACATTGTAGCTGCACTAGTGGTAGTAGTAATAGTAATAGTAATAGTAGTAGTAGTAGTAGTAGTAGTAGTTGTATTAATGGTAGTGGCCACCACCGCGTAGGTCTTCATCATATCTAGTGACGAGAAAAAGAGAAAAAGAAAAACAGATACAAAAGATAACTATCTTTGCATTCTACTTTGTTCACAATGCAAATTTAATTAAATGAATGCTCTGTGGCATTGCCGCCTGGCGAAAGCTTTCTCTGTGGATCATACGGTATAGAGTGCGGGACTCCCGAGAAAAAGAAAATGTGATAGAAAAAGAAAGCAAGGAAATCTTGAGTTAGCGCAAATCATCATTCGTTTTTTTTTAATTCAAATTTCTCATAGAATTTTAATGGTAGAGAGGATGGATATTATTGACCACTGTTATTAAATAAATATGAGAATAGAAGAAAGTGTGTGGTGAAATGATTATAGAGAGAAGAAAATATAGAGAATTATACAAATATTCATATTTATCTACATATAATTGATTAAAAATATCTGATTTTTATCAATTTACTCCTCTATTTACTATTCAATGAAAAATATTCGTGAATTATCTAGTTTCTATCTATTGCAGTCGTATTTTAACATATATGTATTTTTTCACATATATGAACTATATTATCATGCTGTGTTTAAAACTGAAATTGATTACCAGTGGCCGGACAGTCACTGTGTCCGATGGAAACATCGCTGCCTTTTGTTATCTTGAGTCTTCGTGATTCGATATTGAGTTCACGTATTTCCATTTCCATTAACGCCATACGAATATCGCCATGGTTGAAAGCGAATAAAAAAAAGAGATATACAATTAATATGTAAACACAAGTTAAAATTAATAATAACATTGTCAATTTAATACATACATTGAAATGCCGAAAGATTCCAATATTTTCTTCTTCTTTTTCATTCTTCAAACACGAATATAAAAAAAGAACACATAATAATGGCGCTATATGATATAATAATAATGTGCGAGACATAAAATATCGCAATGCGATAGTTTATGTATAATGTGGAGCTGTCACTGATAATGAAAAGTGCATTGTGAGTGACAAGGATGTCTTTTATAGGAATATGAGTGATCGCAAGAAAAACTCCACACACATTAGAAACATAATGCTATACACAACTATAATTTATATGTATTTACATCTAAAATCAATCAATCACTTTCTGCCGATAAAAATGTATTATCATCTTACATATTCACATTTTACATAAATTCAACATCTTTTCTTATGGCCGTCATTATTTTCCTTCACTTATTTTAATTAATTATGATAAATACGAAATATCAATGATTTAATGTTTATCTAACGCTAACGTCAATAATTCATTCAATGATGTTAATAAAATTCGGGGATCTTCAACAAGACCAGCACCCACCATAGCACCCGTAAACAATTGTCGTGTCAAATGTTCTGCGAGTTTCGGATCTGATGTGATTAAGGTTGATAATTTTTTAATAATTGGATGATTTGGATTTATTTCCAATCGCGGTTGAAGTAAATTATATCTAGTCTCTTCATTGAGTTGATGACTTTGTGTGCGAATAAAATGTCGTGCACTTGCCATATCTTGTACTGTAATAACACACGGATGCGATTCGAGACGATTTGTGGTTTTAACTTCAAAAGCTTGTTTAGATAAAACAGTTTTGATGTAACCAAGAAGTTTATCAATTTCATCTTTATTAATGGAATCAAAGACTGTATTGTTATCAGTTTCAGTATCTTGGCGCATTTCTTTTTCCACTGAGGTTAAAAAACGTGAATTATATCGTCCCAATTGCATCAAAACCAATTCATCATATGGTTCATAACAGAATAAAACTTGAAATCCTCGTTTTTTAAATGACTCATAGTAAGGCGACTGTTCAGCTAATGCACGAGTTGGTGCTGCTAAATAATAAATATCCTTCTGTTCTGCGGATAAATTTTCGCAATATTGTGGTAAACTAATAACTTCCCCAGCGGGATTAGAGGAGGATTCGAATCGAAGCAATTTACCAATTGCTTCTTTTTCTGATTGATCATTGCTTGTAACAATTCCTTCTTTTAAAAATAACCCATAATCTTTATAGAATTCATTGTATTCATCAGGCTGCTTTGTTGAACGCTCATGTAAAAATTTAAGAACTCGTGCAGTCAAAACATTTCTTAATTTACTAATTAGTGCGCTATTTTGTAACAATTCACGACTGAGATTAAGTGGAATGTCTTCGGAATCAACTACGCCTTTAATAAAGCGCAACCATTTTGGTAATAAATTGTCAGCTCGGCTTTTTATCAAAACTTTTCGGCAATATAATGAAATGCCTGGTGAAGTTTCGCGACTCATTTCAAAGAGACCGGGTTTATCATCCGGAAAATATAAAACAGCGCGTATACTTAATGGCACATCAGCAGTATAATGAAGTATAAACTTCGGTGCGTCGTAAGAATTTGATATAAAACGATAAAATTCAGCATGCTGTTCAGCACTAATATCTTTTGGTTCCAGCATCCATAATGGTTGAATAATATTTACCCGTTTTCCATTAACGAAAATTGGACTGCCAACAAAATTGCTGTATTTTTTCACAATATTGTTGACCGTTGTCTCGTCGCTGAATTCCCGACAATCCGTTCTCAAATGCATGACAATTTTAGTTCCCGGTTGAACACCTTCTGCGCTTGATATATCATATGTTCCCGAACTAGACGTATAAAATTTAAATTGAAAGTTTTATAAATTATTCAAACGCTATTTCCATAAATTTATTCATTCTCTTTGCAATATTTACCCGTCAGATGACCAATGCAATCCTTCCGCATCTTGGCTGTACGATTTTGTGAATACTTCGACACGTTCAGCTACCATAAAAGCACTGTAAAATCCAACGCCAAATTGTCCAATTATTTTAGCGGAATCGTTCGATCCCTGTTTTTCTTTTAATTCTTCCAAAAACGCCTAGAAACCATTGAACAAAAGAATTTCGGTGAAAAAAAAAAAAAAATGGAAGGTGATAGACGTCTTGAATTACAATATTCAGTTATGGATAACAAACCTTTGAACCGGATCGTGCAATTGTACCGAGATTTGAAATTAATTCTTCTCGTGACATTCCAATTCCTGTATCTTGAATTGTTAAAGTGCGATTTTGTTTATCAGTTGCAATGTGTATTTCTAAATTACGATCACCACCTTCGTCTGAAGACAAATTTTTGCTCAATCGCAAATATCGTAATTTTTCTAAAGCGTCACTCCCATTAGATATCAATTCGCGAATGAATACCTAATCATATAAATAACAATAATCTCACTGATGATTATTTATATATTTGCATGATAAATAATTTAAAGTAATAATTTTACCTCTTTGTCAGAATATAGAGATTTTGCAACAATCTCTAACAACATACGGGTTTCTGATTGAAATTCATGTTTCACTCCTTCACCTGCAATCAAGAAGGAAATCTATGTTTATTTCAACAATTCAATTATTGAAAAACATAAAAATTTATATTTAATACTATGTATACAAACCAGTTGGTTTTTCAGTATTTTTCACGATATTGTGATAATCTTCTTCCTGTATATTTTCTGGTGCTGCTTGTGATGATAAAAGTCTCGCATGATTTGTGAGCAATTCTGAAAACACATGGGTTTGTGAATAATAACCTCAAATTCCGCATGAGGATTCAACTAAGATTAAAATTACAGAATAAATGTGACAATGATCAGTGATAATTGACTAACCTGAATTCCCTGTGAATTTTGGATTGACATGGCTAAGCCTATGATGGTACTTTGTTGATTTATAACATAATTTTGTGAATTTAATTGCATACCGAAATCTGTATGCTGCTGCCATTTTGCAACACAATACCTTTTCCTCTTCCTCTCTTCTGTTTACCGCGCAACATTTTTCAAATAGCAGATGGCGCTAATGTCGCACTGTAATTACGTGCGCGAGTTTCATGTAAAAAAAATATTAAATAAATATTAGATAGATTCCTCTATCACCAATGATTGTGCTGATTGCGGTAGCAGAAACTCATCTACATTCACCTGCATATAAATTCGTTTATTGTGGTAATTATTATTTTTGTATATATTTTGAAACAATATTACTCTACAACATTGCATAAAAATATACAAAGACATGAAAAAATGTCCCGACTCTCATACAATAAAACATGTTTGTGAATAATAATTTACCATTAATACATTTTATCCATCAATCGTAACCAAATATAACGTATTAGTTGCTCGCTTTTTTTTTCTTTTTTATTTTTCATATTTATTGTTTATTACGTAGCATCTATCGTATGATGATATTAATAATGCATTATTTATTTTATTCTACTCACAAATGATCTGATATTTTGTACGCTTAATCATAGAATTTGTCTATTTATCTTTTTTTTTTTTTTCTTTTCTATATTATTTTGCTATTATTCTCAATAATTAAAATAAATGTATGATGGGTAATGTAAAAAAAAAAAAATGGTTGGTGAATGGTGTAAAAACTACAGACTATCGGGTACTAAATTCAAAGAAATAATAACTATGAAGAAATCGAGTTTTTTTTTTCTTTTTTTTTTGGAATGCGCTGTACGTCAGATATAAATTATACACAACGATCTTCATATATATGAAAAAGTAGAATGTTATATATAGGCACGATTGAAACTTTGGGCTAAACTTATAAATTGAAATGATGATGAAATATGAAAAATTGCGTTATCGAGAGGACTCATGCATGAATTGTGAGTATGAAACGTATGTTTTATTATTTTCCTCTCATTCTCTCCTTTCTCTTGTTTGTCACAATAGCCCGATCATTATTTTTGTGTATATTTCTTTCGTGAGATCACCATCCAAATAACAAAAATAATAATCATTATAATTACAATAATCTATATATGATGGGCTCAGAAGCCAATCAGTGTAAGTCAATTATTTTTATAACTCATACTCTAAAGTCCAAAGCTTCTTTCTGTTTTGGTTTTTCCGCATTGAGGTGTTTATCTACGTTATCTTTCAATAAAAATCCACACACTCATTGACTTCTGAGCCCTCCATATAGTAATTGATTAATAGCGAGAAAAAAAAATAGGAGATATGATGAAAGTAATTATTATTTTGATAACTATCGTGCTCCCATCGCCACTATCGCATGTGGACTCAACCTATATATATACATTGTGTATTCATTAGTTATTTTTATTACTATAGATCTCAATCATTTCCTCATTATTTAGTTATCTTCTGTAATTTTATTTAATAACATAAATAATAACGTAACGCTGATATTTACAAGTTATAGTTTACGATTTTTTCACAGCATTACATTTAATTTAATTTCAGCATTGAATTTTTATACCATGATACGTGGGATATCACAACACAGAAAATAGATTTAATAAATTTTCCATACGGACCGTTGCTAAGTTTTCAATAAAGCAGAAACAAAAATAAAATTATTCATATCATTCTATTATAAAATTATTATTCTGTTTGAATATTGAGTAAAACCGAAATGAATTAGTGTATAATTGTTCTCTACACAGAATAATATCTACGTAATTTGTGACACAACAATGTGTAGAATTCATATAGTGGAAACAGAAAAGTGGGTGATTAATTTTTTTCATTTTTGTCATAGAAGAAATACACAATCATGTTTCATTCTTTTTCTCTTTCTTTTTCTTTTCTTCGTCTTTATCATCTGTTTTCATGTATAATCGGTTAATATTTACACTATAACAGAGGTCAAATAAGTAGTTTGTGTCACCAAATACTGATACAGTAGACAAGCATATTTTTTTTTTAATAGATTATTTAACAATATTGCGCACCAACAATTTTTTCTTTGTTCTCAGTTGCATTATCATATGTTCCATGGTTTCAATTTCATTATATTTTGGTCGATGCGTTGTAGTAAACAAAATGCCAATCAGCATTTGTTCTATGAAATCTTTGTAAAAAAAGGATTCATTCGTTTGATCATAACAAATCATTAAAGTAATTAATACTATTCAATATTTTTTCCAAAAACCTGAAAAATCTCGAAAACATATGAACAATTTTTTCTTATGAATTTTGATTAAACAATAGAGTGAATGAAGGACCCAATGTACTGGTAAAATGCAGTGGAACGCTACTGCCCATGTTAATAATATTTCATCTCTTCTAAGTGATAAATTGTTTATACTCCATTTCGCTTTATCTCTCTTTTTTTTTACTTTGCTGATGCCACCCTTGGCAGTATAACCCGTTTTTTATACCTATATAAACGTACGCTTGTATTTGTGTGTTCCTATTTTTGGGTTAGCGTCTCCCTGACCGTGATATTGATCCTTTTCCCTTTCCCTAGTGTGTGATGGCAGAATACTTGCCATATGAAGCTTGCGTCGACGCGGCACTCTGTCCTTTGGATTGACATAAAAACCGAAAATAAGGAATTTTTTTTCACATGTTTTTATACTATGAAAATGACGATATGACGGAACACAATTATTACTAGTCCAACAATGAATTATTTCACAACATGTTCACGTTCATGTTATTAAATTGATATATAAACGTGTGTACAAACGATGAACACAATGTTCCACTGCAAATATTTGAAATGAGTATTTATCTTCTTTCCCTTTTTCATCAAACGTTGGTCCCTTTTAGTTATCATAGAACCTTTACAGAGTTTTTTAATTTTATTTTTAGTTATTTATTCATATATTTTTGTTTCCGTTTTTGATATTGATACAAAGTACCAACAACTTAATATTGTTTTGTAAATTTGAATGTTTTTTTATTCATATGAGACTTAAAAATTTAATTGTGTAACAAATTTTATTCATTAATTAACCGTAAAAAATGATATTATCGTTTTATTTTTGTGTGTAAATTATAGATTTGCTCAAGTTCATTCATGGAATGCATCACTTTTTTTATTTTCTCTCGTTCTTGGAAGTTGCGCTACAACACTGCAAATGTGTTCATAAGCGCAATTGATTATAGAACATTTATAAATTATATAACTAACCAATCGAATATTTATTAATCAGAAAATTTTCATTTCTTTAATTGGATTGGCGTTCACCAACGTATCATGGAAAACGCAATGCATATACATATACATATACATATATATATATATATATTTGTTTGACCGAGTAAAGAATATATATGTTTCCAAACATATAAACACAATTTAAAATAAAAAACTAAATAAAAAGAAAAGGGCAAAATTCATTTAATTGTTGTTCTCAATAACTTGATCACTGTCTATTTTTACAATATGAATTTTTACACGGGAGAAGAAGAATAACGGGAAGAAGTAAATGAAAATAATGGTGGTGTGAGTGAGTAGGATAGAGGCAGAGAGA
>CAJUYH010002609.1:0-38787 GCA_910591685.1 Galerucella tenella
AGATTATCTTTGTATCTGTGCTTTGTATGTTATTTATTTCTCAATGTTATGTGATTCTTCATTCTCCTAAAAAACTGTTGCTTTTGTGGATTGTGTATGAAGAATTAAAATTAAATAAATAAGAATGAGTCAGTATTGGGATAGAAACTCGACAAAAAACTTGATAGCAGTTTATGAAACGCAAGTGAATCTGTATAAAACAAATCACATCAATTAGAAATTAAAAAACAAAAGATTGGACTCCATAAATGAGATTAAAAAAGCTTTATTTGAAATTGGTTATCATATTTCCGTTGAGGAAATTAATAAAAAAATTCACCATACAAGAACCCAATTTATGACTATTTTGAATATTGGCAGCAATATAGTATTTCCCTAAGAATTTGCTTCAATATTATGAACATGATGTGAACGCTCATGCAACTTTGATAGGAGACGAGTTGCGGCGAGAAGTTGCTGCAATTAAGTCGCCTTGATGAATTGCCCCGTCAGATCCGGGCTTAACTACCACAAATTTAGCGATAATTACTACATGTTAAAAGCGTTCTACTATTTTTTTAGCTGGGAGTGAAGTGAATTTAAAAGGATTTTGTAGGTAAATGAAGTGGACATTTGATATGAGAAAAATTATTTCTAAGCATTTCGATATAATTTATTACCTTGAAATTTTATATCATTCTTTATCGACCGCTAGTAATTTGTTGACAAATGAATTCAATTACTTTAGCATCGCGTGCGGGAAATTAACGACTTTAACGCTTTAAGCCCAATCACGAGTTCTATATTTAATTCACCTTCTTCTATCGACAGTGGAACGTTATCATTGCAGGTTGAATTTCGGAAGTAAAAATATTTGATAATTTCTCAAAAATTTGATTTCCGGTGGAATAGAAAACTAATTTATACATTTTGTTATATTTCACTTGTTTAAATTATGCAAATTTATTTTTTTTTACTAACCCTAACTAAATATTGTAATTGTCACAATTTTTCTATCATTTTATTATACCTACACTGTGTTATTTATAAGATGCCACACAGGGATTCCTGTACAAAACTGTCAAGAACGAGCTAAATTTTTTACCAAATATCGTTCATAAAAAATAATAACAGATTTGGAAAGGAGGGTGAAAAATATGGTCAAATGCAATTTTAATTTTCTTAAATTCGCTCTGGTTTAATAAAAAAATGGATAGTTATGTTTAAAAAACTCGAACCCCATTTTCATACCAGTCTCGAATACTTTCATCCTCGTAGGAGATAGTCAGACGGGTAAAAGTTCGGGAAATTTGAAAGTTAAAGGTAAAGTATCGTGGTTAGATACCCCGCTGTGATGTTTTCAGTATTCGAAAGTGTTATGAAAATGGTGTAATACTTTTTTAAACATAATTATACATATTTTTTTCTAATTTTGACATATAAAGTGACACTTTTTAAAACTGATCGACATTATGAAACGTCTTACTTTTTGTAACTAGTTGCATAAAGTAAAATTTTATGCAATTGGTGACGAAAAATGTATTTTAAAATTAGTGACAAAAAGAATTATTCTATTTATTAAACTGTTATAATACAAGTAAAAAATATAAATTATAAATTAATTAATTATTATAAATATTGATAACACAATTATTGCAATTATTCAAATTAATTCCCGATGACATATTTTTTTCATTGCTCGAACTTGCTGTTATTTAGGAAGCGGCGCACATTGCATTAGATGTTTCACCAAATATTTCTTGCGCTATAAGTTTTTTATTATTCATGGAATTTTCAACATATCCCTCCGCAACAGAGGTAGATTTCCAACCTCCATGCCTCTTTAATTTTAAAATATTAGCGCCACTGTCTACTAGGAAAGTGGCAGAGCTTCTTCTGAAGCAGTGACCAGTATATAGAACATGATTTGAAAGACCAAGAAATTGTGCAATAACTTTTGGCAGACTGCTAAATGTGTTAATTCCCACAGGATATCTGGTACATTTTCCATTCGCATATTTTACAAAAAATCTGTTGTGTTTAAGAACCTGGGGACGCAGCTTAATATATTTTCTTAATATTTCAACAAGATTCGTATTTTCAATGTCTCCAGTGGTAATTGCAAACTGCCGTATAACTTTTGTTTTCGAAGGTGGGATATCAACACAAAAATGGCTTCCTTCGTCTATAACATTTTCAACTGGAAGAAATGTTAATTCTGCTTTTCTGCATGCTCCTGCCATTCCAATGATCATTGCAACCTTAGCCATTAAGTATTCTTTGTCATCAGCTTCCACTAAAAATTTGGCAAAATCTTCTTTAATAAAAACTTTTGACTTTTTAGCACTGTACCCGTCCGCTTGCCTTTTAATTTAAGCTACCAAATTTGTTTATTTTTTAATATCAATATTCCTTTTCAGATTTAGTTCAGACCTTAACATTAAGTAAAGTGTCCATAATATGGAAACTATTAGATCTTTCTTACCCTCAAAATATGCAAGTAAAACTTTCTCATTAACATTTTTAATTTTCTTCTCATCACACCACGTAACAAATTTTTCGTATGCCAAATCATAAACTGCCTTTGACTTTTTGGGAATTACTGATAATAGAGCATTACCTGCTGCCTCTTCAATAACGCTTGGTAGCTCTTCAGAACTTGAATCATTCATTTTTTAAAAATGAAACTGAAAATATATCAATCTCGCCAAAAACCTTCCGTCTAGACTTTTTTACAAAATGTCAAACTGACAACTAACATGAAGTAACAGCAACAAACTAAATTTATGTTTTCCAAATTTTTATCAATTATATTAAATTTTATTTTTTTATTACTTTCTTCAAAATTAGAAAAAATCTTGTATGCAATACGTTACGAAATGAAAGTTTGTGTAACTTGTGAGTTTTTGCGAAACTAGCTTCGTTCGTTCCGCAAAAATCTCACGCGTTACACAAAATTAGGCATTTCGTAACTGATAAAACCAAAGCGAATTTAAGAAAATTAAAAGTGCATTTGAACTTTTTTTGCGACTACTTTTCCAAATCTGTTATTATTTTTTATGAACGTTATTTGGTTAAAAAGTTAGCTCACGTTTAACAGTTTTGTACAGGAATCCCTATGCCGCATCTTATAAATAACACAGTGTATATATTTTTATGTAAATAGTTTTATTTATTACTCAGTAACCAAAATTACACTAACCTCAGTAGTGACGCATAACAAAACCTTGAGAACTGGTTTTGTTATCTCCAAATTTAACGTTAGTTTCATTGCTATTTTTATTGTAAACTTGAACTAGTGAATACTAGCACACGACCGAGTTTATTTGTATATAAAAAAAATTTAAACTGAAGGAAATAAATGCCGGTCTTACCCAGTTTGAACAACAATAAACTTTTTGCCGTCATTTTCGGAAGATAACTTCTTTATTTCGAATACTTCGTAAAACTTCGTCGTGCAGACTTGACGCACCAACGACTAGTCAATGAAAATTACACAAAAATTATAATACACAATAAACTAAAAGAAAAAAAGCAAAAAAAAAATTAGAGTTCACATTTAAGATTTCAAACACCGTTCAGATTAAAAAAAATAACAGAAGTCTGAGTAGTGAAGAAGAAAATAATCCGGCATGAATACTCTTTCGTAATTAGAACATCTTCAGTCTTTCGATACCGAATAGCAGCGTGCCACTGAAGCGCGAGTTTGGAGAGGGATGAGAAGAATACACAGTTTGTGTTTCAAGATTGTATGCGCAGTCGCGCATGTCACGTGAAAAAGGAAAAAATCCTCACCGCAAGAACATTTTCAATTATACAATACACAGGTAATGTCAGTTATTTTTTGCTGTTTTTACCGCTGAAATGAAAGGGATTATTAATATTAATCCTGATCTTGGAGAGAGTTTGGAGATAGCAAGAAAGAACGTGTCTGACAGATACTTTAATACTTTAATACGCGATATAGAAGGAATATTGCTTGATAGTTATTTATGTATTAAGAGCTAAAAGTGCTCGCAATACACATAACATTTTTTCTACAATCACTTGAATATATATTATAACTAATAAAATTGATAAATTTATACTTCTCATCACAAGTACCTGTCAAATACTTTATAAAATTTCAAACATATAATTATTGTCAATACTGTCAATGTACTTCTTCTTATTCTACAATAGAGTACACGCATATTCCATATTTTGCTTTTATATTAATTTATAATAGTAAATATGATATCAAAAATTACCAATAATAGGGAATAAACCAGTTTCCATTGGAAATTACTCCCAAATTTCAAAATAAAATTCAAATTTCAACGTACTTTCCGACCACAACCCGAGGATTTCCGAACAATGCCGATGATACGTGTGATGTCATATCTCTTGTGTTTACTTATATCAATATTGTCGGTATTGCATTAGATTATGTGTAGTTGTGTGTTTATATTGTATTTTAATCAACTATTAATTGCTTCATCGACGTAAAAATATCATTTATATGTTTGTTTGAGTCCATTACGTGTTTGTGTGTGCTTTTTTTATATAAAAAAAGTCAACGTTAAGTGGAAAGTGGACATAAATATTCGATATTTCCGAGGATATTTTAAAACTTTTGGAAGGATATATTTTATTCACTAGTTCAGTGTTCAATGACGATTCTTTCATATTTTGTTAGTAAAGATATGGCTACCGAAAGTTTTGTAAAAGCACAAACTGATAACTTGCCCAAAGTAGACTCATTTATGCTGCTTGAATTTATGAAGTCAAACAGCTGCTTTAATGCAGAGGAGTTAAAGCATTATCGTGAGTACGATTCAAACTATGTATTATATATAATATATACCAACCATATTTCGATGTGTGGTCGTAAGAAAATGATGTTTTTATGGTTGATTCTTAGACATATAGGTACATAACCTCAAACTATTTAAGAATAAAAACTACCAGCATAGAAGTTGGTACTTACATTAAAATAGTCTTCACAAACAAAAGTAATGCCCTTCTCTTAAGTGTATTTTTGCTTGCGCCACCAGGTAAAGTAACAAATATTTTGCCTGGACTTTTAATAGACGTTGATTTACACACTGGAACAATGCTATACTTGGAATACAAAGTTTTTTTTTTCGGCTTTATCCATTTTTAAAGGTTTCAGAAACAAATTAGGTCACAAGAACTCAGAGCGTGATACACGAATAAGAACGTAAACAAATGACGTCACACCATGGGGCAGCCATCTTTATGACTTTATGATTTTTAAAGTCGTTTTGAAAGTAAAGTTTATATTTTTTTGAAAAAATAGGCATGCAAGGTGTTAGGAGACCTGATAAAGCGTCAATTCCCACCAATAGCAAAATTTATGCTTGTACCCTATTAGAAAGGCCTCAGCTAGCAGGGCCATCTGGCCAGTATATGCAAAATATTCAGAACGTGGCACAACAATTAAGCACAAAAACACAAAAAAAATTAATACGGTAACATCGCAATCACACTAATTAATTATTTAAAACATTAAGAACTTAACAAAACAGCGATATATCAGATTAGAAAAGATTTTCAGAAGACAAAAACACTCCCTAGCCAAGTTAGATAAAGTAACTCTCCTCAAGAAACGTCAACTTTTTGTTGTTGGCAAACGAAAAAGCCTACTTTCCAATGTTATTGTAGAAAAAATTAATTGAATGAAGAATAATTCAAAAGTATAACTGAAATAAAATGTAATAGGTAACCTTTGAGTTTCTCTATTAGTAGTTAATAATCTTTCCTAGGTCGATAATGGACAAATTCAAATGTTATAAGAATCCAGAAATAGTAGTTTAACATGCAACATCATTTTGTACACCAAAAGATTGTCTTTAACATATTTGCTGCTTGAAATTACCTATCAAGATAAAATTATTTGAATGAAAATACCACTAGCTCAAAATTCGCGCTCAAAAAAATGACTGATGACATAAAAAGTGCGTTCATAATCTATGGGTTAGGTGAGAAGCGAAAACAGGCAGAGAACGTGTCAGTCAGACGACAGGGTAAACGCATAGGAAGAAATAACGACATTGTTATAATTGTACAGAGTGAAAGAGAACTACAACAAAACCTAAACATATGGAATAAGCCTGAAACTATGGTGGTAAAAGAAAATTATGTATTGAAGATCAAAGTTTAGAACAAGTGGCTGAAGTATATGATGCGAATAAGAGGAGCGACAAGAAAGATAAGAGGAGAAGCACAATAATAAGAGAAAAACTGGAAATACAGTTAACTTTGGAATATATTGAGGAAATATAACTGGGCTGGAAGGGACATGGAGGAGATTGTATTAACTTAAAAAACATGAGAAGCGAAAATTCAAAAGAACAAAACTTTACACTCTACACCACAATGTGGCAGAAGAGTTATTTGACTATATACAGGGTGATTAATTGCTAATTGGATATATTTTAATAGTAGAATCCTGACTTCAAATTATGAACCCAAAACACCTAAATAAAATGTAAGTGCTTACTTAGTTACAGGGTGTTTTGTTTAAAAATTTAAAAACTGGTTGTGTTCAGTACTTAGAAACTGTCTCACGTATTCCTTTTATCTTTGGCAGGAAGTGTAGACACTGTACCCCCCACTAAATTATATCGAACAAACGTTTCTGGCTACTACCAGAGGCGTACAATAGGGGCAAGTGATAGGTTAATCGTTCCCAAATTCTACGACACTGGCGGAATAGAAATTTTAGCACAATTTTTCGATTCTCCTATACTTTCTACGTAAATAGAGTACTCTTTATCCATAACGATAAAGTCAATATTTCTCGAGATATTTTAAGTTAAACATGAAGCTGCCCAATTTTGCCCAATTTTATTCTACCATTAAATTATTTACAATAAGTATTGAATCACCCTGTATATATAATAAATACACTACAAGGAACATAAAAAAACTTCCATGCGGTTAAATTTTTATTGAATTTTCACAATAGAATATAAACCATCCATTTATTTCAATTCGAAAATTGGTTTATCCGAAAATGTGACTTGGTCAGCAGCATCATAATGTTCAAAAACAATAATAGTATTTTTACCATCAACGCCTTGAGTCAAAAGAGGAGCAGGTAAATAGATTGTCTGTTGGGGTCCCAAGAAAAAATGTCTGCCCAAGACGAAACCATCAACAATAACAATACCCTTCTTCCAACCACGCATATCCAGATAAGTATCTTTAGGTTCACCATCGAATTGTAGTGTGAACTTGTAGAGAGCTGGAGTTGCTTCTTTGGTTCCTACTGGTTGCCAACTCGTTAAAGATTGGGTCCATGATCTTTGGAATTCGAATGGGATGATTTTCCAGTTTGTCAGTTTATTGCCGTTTAGGTAGACGTCATCAGTGAGACCTTTAAACTGTCCAAATTGATCCAGACTTCCATAATTATTCCTACCAAAGTTTTCTACTATCAAATCTATTTTGTAAGTAGTTTCAGCAGCATTTTCATCCGTTTCTATATCTAAAGTAGAGTCTTTGAGTCTCCAAAAACCAAAATTATTCACATCGCTTTGTTGCTTTGGAACTGGAGAAACAAGCTTTCCATTACTCAATACCAAAACTGTATCCCTCACGTAGCCTCCAATAGTTATAGTCACTTTTCCCGACACAGTAAACGTAGTACTGTATACAATATATCCATAGCTTTGTCCTGAGTTGCCGTTTATCGGCAAGTTTTCCATTGGCATGACATTCTCACTTTCTATAATATTTGTAGCTTGATTGATTAGATCAGACAAAGTTATTTGTCCTTCTGCTTCGAGAGGAGAATATTGAACGACAGGTGTTAACTCTGGTGGATCTGGGTTCTTGAATTTAACTGGAGAACGTGCAGCGACGGCTTCTTTGAAGATTTCGTATTTTTCTGTGTACGCTCCATATTCAGTGATTGGAGCGTCGTAATCGTAGCTAGTTATCGTGGGTTGTAGGCCAGAGTTATCAGTACCCGATTTCAAACTGTTAGCTCCATTCATGAAACCAAAGTTTGTGCTACCTGGAAAATATCACACATATTATTGAGTCACACTAGAAAACTTTTGGCTATTATCGATGTCTTTGTATAATTTTATACTTTTCTGATCTAAGAGCCTTGCAGCTCAGGCAAAACAGCAAAGTAACTAAAAAGACAAGTGTTGAAACACTCTTTTGAGAATAATGTGTGTATGGATTTTGAGGTGACATTCACTGAGACCTGAAATATCTATTGTGTCCCTTACTTCTACTCAGTTTCTGAGGAAAGTCTCAGGAACTAGTAGTTCCTTTAGTCCTATTTCCCGGAGGAATTTCAGGATGTCTGCAGGCTTTAACTTAGGTAAATGTTCCTCTTCTATCCAGTACTCTCCCAGGTGCTGTGCAGTTGGAAAGTATGTGGATGGAGGTTTCTTCTTCGATGCCACAAAATCTGCATTTCTCTTCCTCCACTATTTTGAGCTTTTTCAGGTGCCAAAGGTACCGTTAAGATCCCTGTTGAAACTCGTAGAACAGTTTTACTTTGACTTATGCATTCATTGAATTTCATAAGGTTGTATAAGCCCTACTAGATCTTTCCAATGGTCAGATCTTCTCTTTTTCTCGGCTTCACCTATTTCTTCCAATATTACATTGGGGCTGATTCCGCAAAAGGGTTCAGGCCCCCAGAAAGGTATTTCAGTCCCCGTCTTTGCTAGTTCATCCGCTATTTCATTTCCTTCTATTCCAGTGTGTCCTGGAATCCATAGTAAGGTGACCATATTGTTCTCGCCTAGTACATTGAGTTTGTCTAGGCATACCAACACCATTTTGGAACTGATTACACAAGAGCTTAGTGCTTTAATAGCTGCTTGACTATCCGACATTATGATAATCTTTTGCCCTGTATCCTTTATCAATATTGAACTGGGCGCACTTTCTTATGGCGTGGATTTCCGCTTGAAAGATACTTATGGTTTTTCCCAAGCTTTCAGAGTGTTTGGTTCCTGGCCCGAACACTCCTATCCCAGTTCCTTCTATTGCTTTTGAGCCGTCTGTGTACCATTGAATGGCATTCTTTCCAAGTCTGGTAATGGTATTTGGACCCCATTCCTTCTTGTTGCTCAATTCCGTAACGAATTTCTTTGAAAAGCTGTACTTTTTCATCATACCGTCTTGTGGCATGTCCCAGGTTTTCTGATTTCTAAGAAGTGAGAAGGTGGCTTTTTTTTAATGATTCCCTCTCTACTTAGTCTGTAACTTGTTCTTTCTGCAACGCTTTCCACCACTGTGTCATGGAAAAGGAAGACTTAATTCCCCTACATGCGGAATGCATATCACTAAAGCACCTTAGAGACAGCTGAATAGAATGCCCTAACATTCTTCCGAGGTATATGACTAAAAGAGCTACTAGTCTCCGAAATCTCAGGAGATCCATTCCGCAGCTACATCTTCACACTATCTGCATAACCACTGTCCTCTTTGCCAAAGATTACAGAATCTGTAATCTTTGTCTTCGCTAATATTACAAAATGTTTGAGATAAGACTTGTGATGTGAGCAGAAGATAGAGTCACTTTGGCCTCTGACTTTCTTTACTAAGAAGCAAGCAAGTAGCAAGTTTGTTTAAAGGATTAATTGACATTTCTTCACTAAGTGGTTTAATTTTCAAATTGCTGTGATTGTAGATTTTGAGAAAAATTTCCATATCCATGATTCACAGATATCACAAAAATAATTTAATATTGTACCTATTTGTGCTTACAGACTTTCTTGGAAAAAGTTATCAAATCCAACTCCATGCAATATTATTGATTATATTATCAAAAATGTCACAGTGTTTGTTCAGTTGTTGGATGCACCAAACAAACTCGAAGGGACAGGTTATTATCTTCCAGATATCCAGCTGTTTTAGCGTCGTAATGCATGGACAAAGTCTATTAAAAGAGACGCAGAGCAGAAGTGATGGTTCGTGTTTCCGACATTTTATTAAGAGGTAAAATACTTGCTATTTGTATTCACATTATTGGAAATAATTCATTCGCAGCTCTTTATTGTTGGAAGAAAAAATGAAGCGGGTCGTCGACTTGTAAATGAACATTGAAAAGGGATATAAATGCCAAAAGATCCTGGTAGCACATACTCCTATGTACAAGTCCTGTGACTAGAGCAATAAAGGGAGAACTTACCTATGAATGTATATTGGTTTACTGAAGATGGATAGTCCAAAATCTCTTCTATATATTGCTTATAAACGGAGGCATCGACAGTGTGATGACCTTCTACCCAGTGGTCGTACCACCCTGTCCAAAATTCCATAACCATATTAGGTTTATTAGTCTGCAACGTATTCAATTTATCCAAATTCCCAATCGGGTCCGAACCAAAATTAGCCGTTTGCAATACCCCCGGTATAGCCCCTCTTCCATTGGCACTAGGAGGATCCGACGTGTAGAGCAGTTCAATCAAATTATTTTCCTCGTAAATCTCCTTAATCGCTTGCAAATAAGCCACGTCATTATTTCCTGTGTTTCCGTATTCATTTTCTATTTGGAAACCAATAATCGGTCCTCCTTTTTGAAACTGCAGCAGGGCTAGAATAGGCAGCAACATATTAAAGTATCTTTTGACGTAGCTCAAGTAATTTTCATCCTTTGAGTTCCTCACTGAAGAAGTGTTTCTTAAGATCCAGCTTGGTAGGCCTCCGAATTCATATTCCGCGCAAATATAAGGTCCCGGTCGGACTAATGCTAAAAGATCTTCTTCTTGGGCTGTTTTTAAAAATTCTTCAACGTCAAGAAAATATTCATTATCCGATCCACCGTGGCCAAAATCGTATACACCTGAAAAATAAAGGGAATTAAGACATTACTTAAGGCAATTTTAACTTATGAGTTCGTTCTCCTTATCTAGTCTCCATGGCACAAGCAAACTACTAGAAAAATAATAAATCAAGTGAAGATAAGCGAAATTGAACAGGTGCTTAAGATAACAAACACGAGCAAACAAAAATACCACTTACCTGATTGAGGTTCATGCAGATTCCAAGGAACGTAAGTTTCGACGGTATTGAGTCCAGCGGCTCTCATCTTACGTAATCTATCCCTCCAATATGCTTTTGGCACCCTAAAATAATGAAGGGCTCCGCTATATATCGTGATATTTTTGTTGTTTAGGGTGAAGTACGGTTGTTGATCTGACAACCCCGCACTGATCCCATTCCCGGTGTAATATTCATACACGGTGGGTAACGTTTCAGCCAAAGCCATTTTGAACTATTTTTGTGAATACTATGCCCACGTCTCCTTTTATATATACAATCGATAGATAAATTGATAGATAAAACTACAGAACCGTATTGACAACTATATTGCAGCAAAATAATGTTCCATCCAGTTTTAGGAAACTTGCAGTTGACAGACCATTTTCCAGCTATAATTAGAGCTTCCTCATTCAAATACTTCACCAGTTGTCCAAGACAGACTTGTGAATTATGTGAGGCATTTAAAAGATCAGCATTGTTAGGCTGAAGTGCTCCAGAGTTTCATCAGCTTCGGAACTAAATGAAATAGTAGGATTTCTCGAGTGTCACTAACCCAAGTATATCTCACTATTCGGAAGTAATTGACAGCGTGTTGTCTAAAAACTGCATGAGTTCATTTTCATATTTTGGAGAAAGATCCCGACACCAAAGGTGGTGTGCCTCTTCTTTTCACCCAATTCCAGACAAAAGCCTATCTGTTCTTTCAGTTATATTTCTTGAAGGAATTCTAGGATATTTGTATACTTCAGTTGAGGACAGTTTTCCTTTTCCACATTGTAGGTGTTGTTTTCAATGACCCAAGACAATATTTGAAAGCTGAGACTCTTGTCGAGTCTTCCTATGGTCTGTAGTGTCATTGAAGATTCGGTCCTTAGACCGCGTCTGTATAGACCCTTGAGCAAGCCAAGAGAAGATTGTTTATATTGAATAGATAACCAGAATTTTATGCAAAGTGGAATTAGATATGAACAATTTTATTTGATAAGTAATCTACAGGTACTAACCATGTTTGATGTAATCTTTATAATAAATTCTTATTGTAAAAGGATAATCTGGCAGTATATACTATTACCCTAAAGCCATACACTTTTTAGCAAAGTTCAATTATCGGACAGTTGAAAGAAAGGTTTGGCCCTAAATTTTGTCAACTGACCACAAAATGAGGTAGCTTTGTGTCAAGTAAAGTTTTTGGAAATATTGCGTGTTGAGGAATTAGACTGCATCAAATTGATAGGAAAGAAAACCTTGTAATAACGAGTTTCTTGATACCCCTTTTGTGTATATTTCTTTGAATGTTCATAATAATGTTTAATGACCGAAACAGGCAGTCTCTCAACTATAACTTCTTTTTTTTATTGTCAATTATTTTGCTCAAATCAACCATTTCTTGTTAGTGTCAAATTTATCTTGTTTTCCTGAAATATATATACAATAAAATACAGATATTTCGATGTAGGAGTTGCGATCATTATTATTAAAAATCACAAGCGTCAGGTCAAAGTAAAAAATCCTTACTGTATGATTGAACAGGTTCCTTTGAAAACTAAATACGTGAATCAGCGTTTTTTTTATTTGTAAAGCTGTGGCTCCGTGAAACATGTCAGCTTTTTTGAGTACAAAGTCGATCGCTTAAATCCCAATGCGGGCTAGCTTATTTACCATTCTCTTTTTTTATTACTCACTTTAAATAAGTTGTTACATTAAATTTATTTGACGTGGTATTGATTTTCGGAATTTCTAAAGGGTGTCGTTGTGTAATAAGAAAAATTGCTTGTGTTGTTTTTTTGTAAAAATATAGTGTATAAATCCATGTCGTTCTCGGAATAATTAAGCTTGTCGTGAAGCTTTTGTTGTGTAAACTGTCATTTTCCCCAAGGGAAAAATTCAACCTGACTTACATTATTTTATTTCTCAGGGGCTTCTTGAAATTATATCTATGAGTGAATCTTATTCAGTTTAAATTTAAGTTTAAGTTTACGTGATTTAGTTGTATTTTTTCGTGTTTTCTATATTTTCTTGTACCTTTGAAATGATCGAGTAAATTGCCCATTCAATATCCGAATTTTTTGCGGATAACTATACTGAAAATATTAACTTATAATTTGAATAATAAATAATAATATAACCACAAGTATTTTTCAAGAAGCTCTATTTATTTCAAAGCATAAATCGCAACCTAGGTCAGGTATCGGGAGACTACCGGACAGCATTGAGCATGCTTGTATCAAGGTTTTATCTCCCCGCTCCCCAACACGCTGCTCCACGGCCACCCCACCGTGCGCCGTGATCTGAAATACCTAATTATTTATAAGTAATGATTTTACAATATTTGATGTGCCCTAAATATTAAAATAACATAATTAATTCTCATTTTAAATGAAACGACGAGGATATTTTATATATCGAAATAATTATCAATTCAAAGTTTTTCATATATTTTTTTATTATTGTTCCTAATAAAATCAATTAATTGAAAAATTTACTAGTGTCAGATTAACTCCATTCTACTATCTATCTAGATAACTGTTTCTGGTGTGTTTTTACATTATTTGATCCCTCAAGTCCCACACATGTGTCAAATTTGACATGTTTATGTGAAATAGTGAAGGTATGAGAGAGTGGCTCGAAGTGGTTTGTATAATATTACACAAAGTGCTCGCCGTTCTGTTATATCTTGAACTTAGTCTCGACACGCTACCTTTTGTCTATATCAGTACCTCCTCCCTTCTAACTGTAGTTCTCGACAGGTATGATGGTTCAGGTTCAATATGGTGATGCCTTTCCAGGTTTGCTCTGTCGTTTTCCCCTTTTCTTTTCAACTCCACCCTCAAGGCAGTACCTAGTATTAATCTTGCAGAACGATTCAGGAATTTTTTTTATACGAACATTTTTAAAATCAGTTCGACGTTTGTATAATGTAACATTAGTATAGTTAAAATAATACCCTTCTTGGTGTGCGTCATCGATTGTGACGTATATCCGGGTTTTCGGCATGTCGTTTATTTTATTTGCTATTTTGACATATAGCTAACCTTAAATTTGATAAATAAGATCATAAGGATTGTATTCAGCCAAATTCGAAAAGGCTATGCAATTAATAATTACCAGCTTCTTTTTCTAACTGAAAATACTTGAGAACTTTCGAAATACTGATGTTTTTCCGTGTATTCATGCATATTTTTGTATTATTTATATAAATAAAACAATAAGATTAATATTTACTTTTCATAAATAATAATTGACCGTAAACAACAAAGTACAGACCTGTCAAGAACTGTCAGTGTGACAGTAGAAAAAGACGTAAGACTTATTGCCGCTACGAAAATAACGCCTTCATAGTATTTTAAGCTCTCGATTGATAGGTTGATCTTGAGCGTAATCTAAACATCAACCAATCAAATTTTTGTGAGTCAAAGATTAGGGTTAACGTTTGTAATACATTTAAACGGTTCATTATTGTGATATTTTGATTAGGATTAATCACAGACCTGCCTTTTTTCCATTTCTTCCTACGTAATGTGTTAGAAAGACATTAACAATCGATGACGCACACCAAGAAGGGTATTGTTTCAACTATAGTTTGTTCAGCCATCCTTTGCCGTTACGTCATCATCGGTGTCGTATTCTGCTGTTTTACGTATGTCTTATATTACTTGAATGTTATTTTACACTTAACCTCAAAATTATAATCAATGATATATGTTAAGAATTGTTTTCAAAATATGACAACTGAACTGTCAAAAGTAACAGATAAACTTATTGTCGGGCTTAGATAAGAAATACTTTAATGACGTCATAATTCCGCCTCATCCATTTAATGACTGAGAAAGCAAGCTGGACAATGTATGACGTAACAGCAAAGGATGGTTGAAAAAACTCTACCTATATGAAAAGGTAGATGGTTTCTGGATACTACAAGCTATTGCCATCTGTTGAGCAGTAATAGAACCTTCAGATGATACATGAAAATCGATTACAATAGTGTGATAATCTTCACGAAAACATTTTAAACATCATGCTCAAGATAGTCTAGGTTGAAAAATTTGAAAATTGAAAGTGTTTTTTGGGAACCCGTGTATATTATACCGAATTAGGATGGGTTACATTTTTTTGAAGCTTTTTATTTTGTGAAAGCATTAAACGTTGTATGTAACAAAAAATCCTAATTAATAATAAATTTTAATGAACAATTTATTCTAAACAAAACTAGCCACCAAAAGTATAATCCCAACCGTAATATTAAACTAAAGGTTCAAAATGTTCACCGTTAACATCAATGTAATGCTGCAGAATAGTTCAAATAATGTACTAACATTTCTCAGCATATCAACGTTAGCAGATCGAAATGCCGCACTAATTATCTCTTTCATGTCATCTCTAATAGCCGGGGATTTTCTAAACTTATTCCTCACAAGTCCAGAAAAAAATAAATATACTTTTGTTAAGTCGGGTGACCGAGCTGGCCAAACAGTTGGGCCCCCTCTTGAAGCATTGCATTGATGTTAACGGTGAACACTTTGAACCTTCAGCTTAATATTACGGTTAGGATTATACTTTTGGTAGCTAGTTTTATTTAGAATGAATTATTCATTAAAATTTATCATTAATTAGGATTTTTTGTTACATACAACGTTTATTGCTTCCACATAATAGGTCAATAATAATAGTTAACAATAAATATTACAAAATAACTCTGTTTTTATAAACTTTGGGTATGGGGAGTGCTTGACAAAAGTTAAAGTTACATAATCGAAGATTCTATCTTTGCTATAAAATACAGGGTGTTCCATTTGAAATAAGAAAGAAAATGACAGGTTCGAGTTTCCGTTCACCCTGTATACAAGAAAGAATATAATTGGAATTTAATAGGAATCAGAGATATTGCATCATGTTACGAAACTCTGTTTGGCAAAATACATTTTTTTTCTTCAACGTACAACAAGCTACAGAGCGTTGATTTACCTACGATCTTCATATAAACGTGTCCATATCTTTTGAAGGACTCTGTATAACGTGGCAAAACCTCATATCAAAAGCTTCAAAAAAATGTAACCAATCCGAATTCGGTATAATATACAGGGGTTCCCATTTGAAAAATCATATGTTTGGTTTGTAACGCAGTTATGCAGCACTCTGTATAGTTCGATATAATTTCAAAATATGGACCTTCAACACATCTACTATTTTCGTTGATAACATTTTTTGATATCTTTTAAAATAACCCATGTACCGAAGTTTGTCGTAAGATTGGTACACCCTGTATCTTAATAGCTATAATACTTGTACCACCGTACACTAACTCGTAGTTAGTGTAAAGTGCTTCTACCAACATTTTTTTAAATAAATTTCATGTATATTTTATATTTCAACTTTTTAAGTAGATACCTAATAGTGGGGAGCCTTTGTAATTATAAGGAAGACGCTTTTTTGCAAAATATTCCAAAATGCATCACATTGAATTTATTAATACATTTTTACCCATATAACCCCCCATATTTTAAATAGTTTAAAATGTCTCTTTGTTATGCCCCTCGTATAATTAAAGTAAATATAGGTAATCAATGAAAGTCTAGAGTTATCGCGCCTCCTTTCATCATTTGAAATTGGAATAATAAAATACACATAAATATTACCGCAAATCTTTACGATTTCCAGAGTATTTGAGATTGAAAATTTTATGAGCCAAAAATATGAAAAATCAAACGACACATGAATCTTTAAAAGCGGCGGCGGTATTCACGCTGGCGGCTGCCAGAAGCACCAGAACGCAAGCGCTACGGAAATCGATCAGTTTTCTGACGGTATTGCATTCGAACCATTACGAAAATGTCAATTTATTGTCAAGAATATTGTGCCATATACAAAGAAAATGCGAGATAATAGGTTTGCACGTGCATGGGTAAGTCCTTAATTACTTGTATGTGATATTTTTAACCGAACACCGATAGATACTGTTGCTTCTAGAAGATGACATGCTTCATTGGTCCTGATATAATTAGACGTCTGTTGAATAGTCTGGTAGTTATCTTGCATGATTTATTCCTTTAGTTGAAGTTTTCCAGGGTATTTTTGAAAGAAAAATATAGGTTCAACCATCATTGCCTTTTATTCTTTTATCAAAATTAATTATTTTTTTAAAGAAAAAATATTGTTTCAATAGCTTGCACAGAAAAGTTATTATACTGTTCATTATTCACTAATGACATGAGAAATAACCAAAAAGGTAATAGTAGTGTGTACAACTAGTGCGAAAAGTGATTTGCGTACAAGCTGTACACAATATTTTTTCTACAACCACATTTTTTAATGGAAGAAATACAGTAATTTCTATTGTTATTTTATTTAAGCAGAAAGAGCTTACAACATGGAAATAAATAGATAAATCAGTTGAATGTATAATTAATTGTAAAATTTGAACTTCTGATAATAAATTTTCGGTTACAGTTCGAGCCTTTTCGATAATATCTGGACGAGTATTTTCAATTTCCGAATTGGACAACTCAAAAGATAAATTATTTTGATCTTGGTCCATAATTTCTAGAATAATGCTTAATAGGTTAATGTTTTTATAATTTATAAATTAAAATAAATAATAAAATAAATCGTTTACTTATTTTTGGTTTGAAAAAGTAACGGAGGAATTTAGGTTTTATGGCTTCATTGTGAGGAACTGTCGAGGTTTTCAAAATATTGCTGTGTTAAAAACACTCTACTTCTCATTTATTCGTTCCAAATTGGAGTACTGTTCAATTATTTGGTATCCGTTCTACAATAATCACATAATCAGGGCAGAATCTGTACAGAGGAAATTTTTGAAATAGTTAGTTTTTAAAATGTGCGGATCTTATCCATCAAGAGGAGTTGATTATCAATCTCTCCTAGATAAATTTCATTTTGAAAGTCTAGTCTGTCGTAGAGTTCTGTCATCCTTGTCTCTACTATATATGATTTTTCACGGTGTAATTATGTGTCCAGATATTCTAAGTAAGTTCAGTTTTAATGTGCCTAATTACAATACCAGACAACATTTACTCTTTTATTGTGAAGGATCTAGAACTAAGATTTTATTTAACTCGCCAGTGAATGTTATGTGTTGTAATTTTAATCATTTATGTAGTTCGTGTGACTTGTTTGTTGATAGTCTGAGTTTTATTAAGAAGAAGGCTCATTCTGAATTTATTATGTTATCTATCTATTCTACTTTATTGTTGTAATTTTATTTTATTGTATTTGTTTATTTATTTATTTGTTTAATTGCAAATGTCAATTGTATTTTTTCGTATGCTCTGTAAAGGGATTTATATCTGTTGGGCATTAAAGGCTATTATTATTATTATTATTATTATTATTATTAAATTTGAAAATTGTACACCAATAAGAAATTCACTATTAAAGGTTGAATTGTCAAAAAAAGTTGACAGGTCATAGGTAGCTTTGTTTGACACTTCGGTGCGGAAAAGTGCCATAGCGTGTACTTTTCCAACGGTTATCAAAAGAATTAAGAAAAGGCCTGCTTTGCGTAAAAAAATTGTGTAGAAAAGCGTGTTTTGCATAGTGGTTGTAGGAAAAGTTTTTCATGTGCTAAGCCTTTGTACCATTCCCCATATTTTCTGCTTCCATTCCAAAAGCTTCTTGACTTCTATATACCTCACTAGCTTCGGTGGATTTTACGTAATTCCAATGGTAGGTATATGAATAGGTGTTTCATCCCTTAGCTCACCCATTTTTTGTAGATGTTTTCTCAGGTTTTCTTAGCTTCCCAGTCGGTGCAAGATTGCCCAACTATGCGTGGATGGTGCACCTGAACTCCAGCTCCTGTACCATTGTCAGTCTTAGATCCGTCTGTGTACCACACCAACGTTCCTTCCTGACTGCATGCTTCTAACCCATCCCAGTTCAACTGGAGACGGTATGGGTGGTTGTGTTGTCTAATTGTGGCCAACATGTTGTCACCTTTCATTTCAAGAAGCGAGTTTGTGATAACATCTCTGATTCTGGATAACTATGTGTGTTGGTTCTTCCATGCCAGTTCCCATTGCATTCCAGTCTGTATCCAGCCATTCTTTCTTCCGCCTCTACTTACAGAGCAAGAGGCAGAAGGTAGAGAATCGCTTCCATTGTCGCAGTCGGGCTGCTATTGATAGAAACCGTTATGCACAGATGTGCCAGCCTCTGAAGTTTTGAAAGCTCCACTTCGGCTTTCCTATGATCTGTTTTTGACCGCCAGAATCCTCATAAGTCATTACCCTTGCTCACTCTGGTCTGTCTCTTAATATTTATTAAGAATGCTCTTGATAAAAATTGTATTACCCAAGTTTTCACGAAATTTCATCCTGGTAGACATGCAATCCCAAGATATTCAATCCTCCTGAATATTCAAATCTCCGAAGCCTCCTGCTGGTGTTTGATAACATCGCGTTCCTTGTCAATATTCACAGCGCTCTGTAATGCCTACATTTCGTCTTTGTTTGAAGGCTCATTTTTCTCAGGGCACCTGTTACGGTATCCTAATTCTTAGTTATTCGTCATTCACCCACTGCAACTTTAAAAGAAAACCAACTAAATTAAGCTGGGTAGTAATATATGATTAAATATATCTCTCAAGCATATGTGGTTAAGCGAATGAGTGAGCATAAGCTCCCGCAGTCATCCATTTCGATCATATACACATACAGATATTTATGTCTCCTTCTTTATCTTCATGGACCTCTACATATCCCCAGTACAGGTCCGATGTAACAGTATATTGAAAGCTTAGGTTAATAACTCTAGTGCTGCCATCTCCAATATAGTAATATATGATATTATTGTAGAATAAACAATGGTAATATGCTTAAACTTTCATTTCAGGAGAAAGAATGGTGCTGCCGGCGTGGAAGTTGGGTTTCATGACATAAGAATAACTTTTGTGCTTAGAACACATATCGAATTTTTGTATGCTCGATTCGTGAAAAAAAGCAGCATATTTGAATATAAATAGAAAGTATTCGTAAGAATGGGAAGTACGTCCTCAAAATTCAAAAAGTACATACAAAATGGTGACGAATATGCAGCGATGCAAATTTATCAAAGTTCCCCCGAATTAAAGAAAAATTTAGATCCAAACTCAAGCTATGGTGAAAGTCATAATCACAATACGGCTCTACATTATGCTGCGAAGCACGGTAGGTACTGCAAGCGCCAAAGGTGACGGCGAGCCCGCCCTCATGCGCACAATAGTTATTTTTGTTTCTAGTGCGCGAAATGCTACTTTGGTGATCGATAATTGAATTTTTAAGGAGGCGAAGCCTAGTTAAAAAATTATCCGAGATCACCAAAGTAGTTCGCGCACGAGATGCAAACAATATTGTTTCCACAAACGTCAAAATCTATCCTTTGAAAATATCACGAATAAGTAAAATGCCTAATTTATTCTTTTTTCTCTTATTCTTTTGGGAATCAAACCACAATAATGTGATAAAAAATAAAAAAAACATTATTGTGGTTTGATTCCCAATAGAATAAGAGAAAAAAGAATAAGTAATGCCACAAGGAACTTACAGAAGATGCCTAATTTATTATAGAAAATAGTGTTGGGCTGGCTTAGAATCAAAAATCAAATGATAATTTGGAGTTTTGCTTAATTTTTTCAAAGATTGAAATACAATAGTCTTCGTCGTTCACATGCAGTGTGCGAAATACTTCGCACCCTAGTGCGCGAAATATTTCGCTCACGGTGACATGGTAACGTAAGAATTCGAAAAAAGTGTCACTTCGCATATTGTTGTCAATGCGCAAACCTTGTCATTTTTTGACGTTTGTAGAAAAACTCATTTTCTATGTTACCTCCCACTACAGCTCTTACAAGACGTATAAATGCTTTGTACAGAGTTGTCCTCCAATTCTGTTGTCGTTGGACATTGTATGAATAATTTTTGTGGTACGGGTACTACACTGACCCGTAAGGGTCTCATCGTAAACCAATAGTAATTTAATTGGGAGAGTCATACCTATCAATATTGTTTGTAAGGAACCAAAAGGAATTAATATACGCCTGTAAAAATAGACGTTTTTTTAGTCAACTTTGCACTGACTTTCCGATCAAATATTTTTTTCTATAAGGTTTAGGCCCACTTACTGAGTATAAAATCACAAAATGCTGACAAATTCCAGGCGCTATCTTGAAAATACGCTGATATGGCTAATGACCTGAGTGACTTTTGCTCTAAAGTGCAAAGTTCCCGATATATCGGCGGAAAACCGATGGTAAGTGTTCCTAAGCCTTACAAGAAAAAAAAATTGGATCGTGTGAGGCTAAATTTTATATTTACTGGCATAATAATAATATCCTCAATGGAATAGTCTGAAATGCAGGATTTATTTCTAGGAATGAAGCATTTACTTCGTGCTTTTTTGAATGATTTGGGAGGTAATCCAAATAAAAGAAATGGGCTTAACGAGACTGCGTTACATTCGGCTTGTCAACTGGAACAAACAAAAAGTTTTAGTGCCCAAGAAAGAAGAGCAGCATGTGTCCATTTGCTTCTATATTGGAAAGGAGTTGCGTTGAATAATGGAGTTAGAGAAAAAATGGACTTGGCGGCTCAAGATAGAGTAAGATTGATCTATAATCAACTTTCCACATTTTGTCTTCTTTCGAGTAGTGTAATATTTTTTGCTTTAACTATTGGATTTTATAATATTTTCTGAACGAACGAATTAATCAAAATTCCAAGAATATATTTTAAATTGCTGAGCTGAAGTCGGCTATCGCGCGAATCCCTTACGGCGAGATTTCTATTGATGATACTTGAATCCTTTGCTTGTATTTTTAAATTTGCATGGCAAATAAATTCAGAGAAATTCAGTCACAGTTTATCCGGAAGTTTTAGTACGTCAGAAATTTTGAATTTCAGCATGTTTTTTAGAAAACTTGCAAGCTTTCTGAAAATACTTGGTAATTCTTGAAATTTTCATTGTTCAAAATAAAGTGTATTGTTAGCGAAATAGTCTGAAAGTTTAATGAGAGCAAGTTCTCTGGAAAATATAAAGTTCGATATTCGTCAAGTACTTTCACATTTATTAAGGGAGTTTGCGAAAGTTGCTTTATGTACAGTTTTAGATTTAAACGTTCGCCAAAATAATTTTCAAGTTAATTGGTCTCTAGATATTATACTACTCATTATCAAATTTGTTTATGTATTTATGTATTTTGGGGTGACATTCACTGAGCCATAGAATATCTACTGTGTCCCCTTTTTTTTTTTTTTTCCCTTCGGAGCCGTCCTTTCGCCGGTACCACCTCAGCCTCCTGGGCTTATTGTGGATACTCCTAGTGTTCTGACTACAACCTATTCAGCCAATCCGTTCCCTGTATTAGCTCATACAGGTTCTTAGCTGGTTGATTGTAGAAGTCTTCTGGAGTCATTTGGGTTCTACCATAAAGTTTCTGCCTTCTGTGGTCCAGCGACTCACAGTTGCATAGTATATGCAGAGCTGTTTCGGTATCCTTTTTGCATCTTCTGCATGTAAGGTCTCCGTTGTACAGCCCTATTTTGTTTAGGTGCTCCTTTGTGGGAAAGTGTCCCGTAAGTAGCCCCGTAGTGGTGCGCAGTTTGTTCCTGCTCATTGAGAGCAGTTCTTTCGTTACTTTTTCTGATGGTTCTTTTATGAATTTCTTCCCATGTATTTGCCCAGTCGTATTCTTCCAGTATTTCTTGTGTTGTTCTTTCAACCACCCTTTTAACCATGACCTGGTTAAGCATCTGGGGATGCCCACAGCAGGTTCGGGTCCGTTCATCAGAGTTGACGATCCTACTCTTGCGAGTTCGTCAGCTTTTTCATTGCCTGCGATTCCTTTATGACCTGGTACCCACTCCAGTGTTACACTGTTCCGAGTCGCCAGTCTTCTAAGTTCTTCGCCGCATTCCCATACTAGCCGAGATGTCACCCTATAGCTCTGAAGTGCTTTAAGGGCGGCTTGGCTGTCGCTGTAGATCCTGATCTGCCTGTTGTTGTAGGCTCTCATACTGTTAGCCCTTGCACACGCAAGTATTGCATAAACCTCTGCTTGGAATACAGAGGCGTATTTTCCTAGCGAGACGATTCCTTCATATTTGCTCGTCTTGCTGTATATGCCCGCTCCGGTGCCGAGTTCATTTTTAGATCCGTCTGTATACCAGATCAGTTCATTCGCTCTACTAAGTGGTGGTGCGTTCTCTTCCTCAAGCTCCTTTCGATCTTTGATGACAATCTCGAAGTTCTTGCGAAAGATATATTTGGTAGTCATTTGGTCTGTTGGCATTTTGAAAATGTCATCACCCACCTGCCTTATCTCTGTGTGTCCTCTCCCATGTGCCACATCATGGTCTAGTGCTTTTTCCAGTCGGGTTAGTGCTGCCCTTGCTTCACACATTATGACATAATGTAGTGGAGGAAGGTCTAGCATTGTTTCCAGCGCCGCTGTAGGAGTAGTCCTCATTGCCCCTGTAATGCCAGTGCATGCAAGTCTTTGCACCTTGCTTAGTTTTAGCATAGCAGAGGATTGTCTGGTCTTTGGCCACCATACCAAAGATGCATATGTTATCCTGGGAATGACAACCATTTTGTATAGCCAGTGTACCATGCTGGGTCTTAGTCCCCATTTAATGCCGTAAGTACGTCTGGCAACCATGAAGGTCACCTCCGCTTTCTTGATCACGTGCTGAAGGTGTCGGTTCCAAGTTAAGCCTGGGTCTAGGACAACCCCAAGATATTTTACTTCATCCGACAGTCGTATTGGTTCACCTTGAAGCGTCAGAGGGCCAAGTCCTTCCCTTTTCCTTCTTCTGGTGAACGCAATTATCTGTGTTTTCGAAGGGCTAATACGTAGCCCTTCTTTTACAGTCCAGCCTGTTACTGCATTTAAAGCCATCTGGAGTCTGTCTCTGGTTGTACTGTTGTATTTACCTTGGGATAGAATTACCAGGTCGTCTGCATATCCTATGGTGTTGAATCCCCTTACTCCTACTTAGTTTCTGGGAAGAGTCTCAGAAACTAGTAGCTCCTTTAGTCCCATTTCCCGCAGGAATTTTAGGATGTCTGCAGGCTTCAACTTAGGTAAATGTTCCTCTTCTATCCAGTAATCTCCCAGGTGCGGTGCTTTAGGATTCTGAAGTGCTGTGCAGTTGGAAAGTATGTGGAGGTTTCTTCTTTCATGCCACAAAATCTGCATTCTTCTTCCTCCACTATTTTGAGCTTTTTCAGGTGCCCATTCAGGCAACAATGTCCCGTTAGGATCCCTGTTAAAACTACCAGCGCAGTTTTACTTTGACTTATACATTTTTTCAATCTCAACAGGTTGTAGTCAACCAGAAGAGTCTTTGATTGTATAAGCCCTACTAGATCTTTCCAATGGTCAGATCTTCTTTTTTTCTCGGCTTCACCTATTTCTTCCAATATTACATTGGGGCTGATTCCGCAAAAGGGTTCAGGCCCCCAGAAAAGTATTTCTTTGCTAGTTCATCTGCTATTTCATCTACTTCCATTCCAGTGTGTCCTGGAATCCATAGTAAGGTGACTATATTGTTCTCGCCTAGTTCATTGAGTTTGTCTAGGCATTCCCATACCATTTTGGAACTGATTACACAAGAGCTCAGTGCTTTAATGGCTGCTTGACTATCCGACAATATGATAATCCTGTGTCTTTGTCGTATCCTTTATCAATATTGAACCGGGCGCACTTTCTTATGCCGCGGATTTCCGCTTGGAAGATACTTGGGGTTTCTCCCAAGCTTTCAGAGTGTTTGGTTTCTGGCCCGAACACTTCTATCCCAGTTCTTTCTATTGCTTTTGAGCCGTCTGTGTACCATTGAATGGCATTCTTTCCAAGTCTGGTAATGGTATTATTGTAAGAAATGTCATAATTCATTATAGTTACAAAAAACTTTTGTTCTCGTGAATGAATTTCACATTACACTAAACTGCAAATGACCCAGTAACCCTTTGTAGGATTATCTACTCAAAAGTAGTCCTTGTAACAATAATTACGTTACATAACTCGTTACCATAATAATTACACACATAGCTTAGAAAATTCACCCGAACGGAAGACAATTCACTTCGCAATTAATTCATTCAACTCTATTCTTGAAGCACATTATCTTTACACATATGGTTTCTGTTGTAGGAGGTTTGTAGCAATGACGTTTATTATGTTCGGGGTAGAGATAATTAAAAGCAATTGAATGCTTTTAATTTGTGGATATAATTTTGGTGAATTCGTTAAACATCTGTATAGAAAGATATCTTTTGAGAAAATTCGTAGCGATATAGTCAAAATCAGAAACACAATTGGATTAAAATTGTGCTTTTTAACTCTAAATATATAATTTATGGCATTTTTGTCGATTCACCATTGATTTTGCTTACTTTAAAGCATGCCATTGTGGTGCAGATTGTACCGGCAATCACCAGACATGCCTTCTTCCGCAATAAGGCGAGCCTAACATGTTCTATATTTTCCTGGAACTTGTTCCACCAGACCCCGAATTCATGTGATCACAGACCTCATGCACCAGTTTGTTCCACAAAAAATTTGCAAGTTCATATTGCCAAACAAATCATGTGACAGTATAGCACATGTTCTCGAAGATTAGGTTTGCGTTTTTGAGCATTAACTCCTGCTCCAACTAGTAAATATGAGGAAGAAAAGGGGATTGATCCAACCCAAAAAAGAGATTCAGGTAGCTTTTAGAAGTGGCGCTACCCCTACGGAGATGTTTGAGAAAGCTACTATGTTAGAGAAACGCGTCACAACTTTAATTTCAATATAATGTAGATTTCAACAAACTAAATTGTTCCATTTCATCATTTAGTATGGATCTGAATCAAGTAAAAGCCTTATCTATTCCATTTTTAAGCCAAGATGTATATAAATGTAACATTATCATAAACAAACAGATTAAATAAAGACATTTTTTTGGTCAGTTTATTAAGTTGATGCTTATAATTTTAGGAAGGGAACACAGCGCTACATTACGCAGCTCAAACTGGTTTGAAAAGATGCGTTGAACTACTTTTAAGTCATGGTGCTACTCTCTTTGTGGAAAACAACGATAAATTAACTCCCTGTGATTTGGCAATGCGAGGATCATATCACGATATTGCTAGATTGTTGGAAAGCAGAATGGTGTTTGTAAGTAAATATTGTGTTTTTTGGGGTAGTTTGTTAATTGTTAAAATCTATACATTTTTCTTCGACAACCTAAAGAGCATAAGGTGGTTCACCCTGTATATTAGCTTATAATTCGGAAAAAATTGTCAATTAAACATCGACCTGTTTCGGGAACTTTATTTAGCTAGTAATGAATGTATACTTTGTGGATTTTTAATAACAATTTCAGAATATAAAATAAGAATATAATATTTTCAGGCTGGCACTACTGTAGTTAATGAAGATGAGCTGATGAGGGAACAAGAAGTTTACAGCGGATTACGAAGTCAAGATCTTCAGGAAGCTAAAGATCAATTGTTAGTAGATACTTCTGATATGTTGAAAATTCCACTTTTCACAGCTGAAGCTCTACTTAGAAATAACGGTAATTTATTGTATCTATAGTAATATCACAAGAGAGTGAGAATAAATGGAAAATAATATGACAGGTTATAGAAAACTTGTCAGGCAATAGATATTAGAGTCCGAAAGGTTCGAGTGGCTTTTGCGTATGTCTGATATCTTCCACTGTTTTTTTCCTTTGATTGAGCTTCTATTCTTTCGTTTGAGTATAAAGCTGAGGTTTCCTCTATCTAAGGCCATTTGTGTTATTTTAAGCTGGTTTTGTTTTTTCAGAATGGTCTAGAGAACTTCTTCTGGAAAAATGGATGAAAGATCCGGTCGAATGCTGTCAACAAGCAGGAGTGCAGGCTCCATCTATCAACTCTCAAAATAGCACTTCGTTTGACTCAAGCATTTCTCCTGGATCCAATTCTGCCGATGAAACTGAATTTTTGGTAATAAAAACACTAAGTGATTAGTGTAGATGATATTTTTAAAAAACCAATTCATTTATTCGATATAATACTGGGTGTTTTCGAATGACACTTACAACGTTTGCATGTAGATTCCTCTCGTGAAATTATACAAAATGATATAAGGATTACTTTACTTTTTAAAATACAGGGTGTTGAAGTTTTGAAAAATTGAATGCTTCAATTCGATAACTTCAAAATGGATGGATAAATTGATTTGACATTTGGCAGGTTGTTTCTAGATGTAAAGGGCATATTTTTATGGAAAAATATTTTTCAATTTTTGATCCAGTGGTGTAGATTTGGAAGAATATGCTACTTTTCCCCTCCCATTTTTTACGCCACTGACATTTGAAGCAATTTTCATTCAATTTTGTATTTCTCAATGTTTTTCAAGAGAAAAAAAAACCTTTACATATCAAAAAATTTGTAGCTTTCAAGATATTTAATGATTTCATGAAGTCTGCTAGATCACTTTTTAATAATTAGTTTAAAAAAAAAAATTTCTTGTATTTTTTCAATATCTACCAAGTACTTATGGTTGGAATATGTAAAAGGAACTAATTTATGAAGCCACAATGCATCTAAAACATTCGGAGGAGATTGTTAAAAATATTTGTCCAAACTTGTGATTTTATTTGAAAAAAAAAATAGAAAGAATCCATGCAGCGACAGCAATTATTTCCGGCAATCGCCAGTCTTTCCAAGGTATGCCATTTTCGATAAGAAAACGTTGCAATGTAAATGGAAATGGACAAAATTTTGAACATCTTTTGTAATTTGTTGGCTGCTTAATTCTTTTATTAATAAAATCACAAGCTTGGATAAATATATTCAACAATCTTCTCCGAATGTTTTAGATGCATTGCTGTTGAATAAATTAGTTCCTGTTACATATTCCAACCATAAGTACTTGGTAGTTATTGAAAAAAATACAAAAATTTTCTTTTAAATTAATTATTAAAAAGTGATCTTGCAGACTTCATGAAATCATTACCTAAATATCTTGAAAACTACAAATGTTTTGATTTGTAAAGGTTATTCGTTTTTCACGTGAAAACCTTTGAGAAATACAAAATTGAATAAACAATTTCTTCAAATATCAGTGGAGTAAAAAATGGGTGGGGAAAGGTAACATATTCTTTCAAATCTACACCACTGGGATCAAAAATTGAATAATATTTTCCCATCAAAATATGCTCTTTCACATTTAAAAACAACCTGCCGAGTGTCAAATCAATTTATCCATCCATTTTAAAGTTATCGAATTAACTTTCAATTTTTCAAAACTTTAACACCCTGTATATCGAAAAGTGAATGTGCTGGACCCCTTAATCTTTATATCACGAGAGGAATCTACATGCAAACGTTGTAAGTGTCATTTGAAAACACCCTGTATGTTGAATTTCAGTGCGAAATTTGTCTGTTCACCATATCCAATTGGGATCAACCAATGCATATGTCTTGCAAGCATACCTTTTGTAAAGTGTGTTGGGAAACGTATCTCACTACGAAAATCCAAGATGGAGATGCTCACCACATTCTTTGTCCAGCTTTTGAATGTGATATATTAGTCCCAGTGGAATTGATTGAAAAATTAGTAACCCCACATGTAGCTAGGCGATATTTACAGTTTGATATAAAAGTAAGAAAATTTTTAGTAATTTTAACGGATTTAATATATTTTGGGAACTTTCAGGCATTTGTTGAAAGTAACAAAAGTATAAAATGGTGTCCAATTCCTGGATGTGGTCGAGCTGTGCGTCTTCCAGATGCCGAACGAATAGCTATTGAAAATTCCAACAAAAAATCTCAATGTGTCACGTCCCATGCTGTTGATTGTGGAAATGCTCATTTCTTTTGTTGGGAATGTTTAGGTAAGTTGTGAGAATTCGATTTAAACTTTAAATTGAAAGATTCTGGATAATCAGATGCAAACTACTACATTAGATACTATCTAAAGACAGTTCCCTTGTAGGCCAAGCTCATGCACCATCAGGTTGTAAGCAATGGAGAGAATGGCAACTGAAAATAAGTGAAGTAAAGCCGGAAGAATTGAAAGCTTCTTGTAGTGGTTCGGAGGATGCAGCGAATTGCTTATGGTTAGTTACCAACTCCAAGCCTTGTCCAAGCTGCAAAAGTCCAATACAGAAAAACGAAGGCTGTAATCACATGAAGTGTTCAAAGGTAAATTATTCAATTTGACTGAATAAGCTAGTGTTGATTATTTTTTATTTAATTGCAGTGTAAATTTGACTTCTGTTGGGTATGTCAAGAATCCTGGAAACGACATAGTTCAGCTACAGGAGGTTATTTTCGTTGTAATCGTTTTGAAGCTGTTCTAAAGGCAGACGAAAAACAAGGTTCATTAATAATAGAAGCTCTAGATCGTAATAATCAGATGCAGGAGATGTCTCGTTTTTTACATTTTTATACCCGATTCAAAAATCACGAAAACAGCCAGAAGCTGGAAGAGGTTCTTCTAACGAGTGTTAAACAAAAAATGGAAATATTAGCCAACAGTTTCGGAATAACAAAAGGCGATGGTAAATATGTTTTCAGTTGTTAAAAGGGCTCTTTAATATACTTGTTGGTTAAATAGCTATTAATGGTCACTAAATGATGCAACTCACAATGAAGATATTGGAAATGTCCCAATATATGGGAGTGGTAAGAGGTGTAGATATTCAAAGAAAACTCACAATTAATTTTATAACCTAACCTAATCTTACAAAAAGGCTCAGGATGTGGAGTTTACTCCACTAAGTCTAAAGATTAAGTGAGAAATGGGAAACAATACCAGCGTGGTTCAAACAGAACTGGCTGGTATCTCAATTGCCGCAAAAGAACCAGAAAAGGAATTTCTGGTAAAAACATAACAATCTGCACTGATAGTAGAGAAGCCTTGAACAGACAACGTATTATATCGGAGCTAGTACTAGAGTGCCACCAAGATTTAGCTAACGCCTCGGCAGATAACAATATTATCCTGAGGTGGGTTAAAGGGCACGACAGGAGTAAAGGTTATCGCATTGCCGAATCTTTAGCCAGGGAAGCGGCTGGACTGAAAATTTTAGCACCCAGTGACACCTACGGCCTAACGACTTCGACCATTGCGGAACTAGCCAAACGTTACACTCATGATCAATCCCTTAAGAGATGGGATGGAATCAAAGGATGCAGTCTTGCTAGAATCACCCTGGGCGTCCCTGGGAAGCTGGCGCCGAAGAAATATTTGACGATGACCAGGAAAACCCTACGTTTAACAGTAGGATTTCTGACTGGCCACTGTCAACTAAGGAAGCGCCTCCATACTATAGTCTAACAAACAATTGGAGAAGGTGACTAAGAGCTGTTCACGTGCTTTATTATTGCAAAATGCATATATGATCATGCATATGAATCACCTTCTCCAATTGTTTGTTAGACTATATGGGGCTAGTGGACACACCTCTATGCAGGATGTGTGAACAGGAAGATGAAACTGTCAGGCATGTCTTATGCGAGTGTCCGGAGTTATCATCGATAAGAGAGTGTGTCTTGGCCTACACCTGCCGATATAAAGGAAAAGTCTCCTAGTGACCTTTCCACCCTCTTGAGAAGGAAAGGATGGACGATGACCTAGAAGTATAACTCCTCGGGAGGATGTACAATGGGTCACATGTGGCCTAAGTGCTGTCAGCCTTCCTCCCTACTCTACAGATACAGATACAGAAGTGGTTCTCTTGAGAGGAAACATCGTATTGTTAACTGAAAATCGGGGATGATTGGTGCAATAGGTCATAGAAGGTTTGAGTGGATTAAACTGAGACCAAATTGTCCCAAAATTACAAAAAATCAAAAATGTTTCAAAGATTCAATTAACATTTTTAACAATAATAGTAAATTTTGTAGATTTACGATAATTTATTGACAAATATCTCAGTTTTACTGTCACTTTATATTTTTTTTAAGAAAATATCGACAAAGGCACAAAATTTATAGAAGATGGTGTTAGAGAACTGCTCAAAGCGAGAAGAGTACTGTGTGGTTCCTACGTGTATGGCTATTATCTTGAAGACGACGGTTATAACAAAACTATTTTTGAATTCATGCAGGTGAGTTTAATATACAGTTTTTATTTCTCTATATTTTTTTGATAGTCACATTGTTCATGCAACACGATATGGAGAATTACTCTATATATATTTTTAATCATGCTTAATAGGGGATTTAACTGCAAATTTTTACCGAATATTTTTGAAATAAAATTATTAGATTATCAGAAAAAGATGTGAACGAAAATTCCCTGAAATTATGCAACTCGTAATGCAGATATGTCACTAGTGTAAATGTGAAGTTGTTGATAATCTTCGTTTATTAGGAGAGGCTTGTATTATTATTACATACTTATTTAATATAGTTTCAATCTGGTCGGTTTTAATAATTTTGTTTACTTCCAGAACGAGCTGGAAGAAGTAACCGAAAAATTGAGCGAGATGATAGCCAGACCTTACTTACGTACCCCAAAGTCTGTGATAATTCAAACGTCTGCATTGGCAAGAAGAAAAAGACACGAGTTTGTTAGAGCTGTTGAACAGGGTTTAATACCTCCCGAAACACCTCCTATGTTAAGAAAAAGGAAGAAGAAATGTATGGATGTAAGTAAATAATTTTTATTCAAATTAGTTAGGTAATTTCATTAGCTCCGACAACTTCCATCAAACCTTCGATTTCTTGAACGTTCTGGATAAATCTCACATTTCTGCAAATTCATTGGGGTGATATTCACTGAAACCTACAAGATATGTAGTGTAATGAATGTATCGTCGATAGATACTTGGTAGATTATAGGTGTGGAAGGGCCTCTGAATAGGTGGTGCTGCTGGTCACTCGGTGGGTCATCTTACAGTTCATCATAAGTAAATATAAATAATACTATTTATGTTTATTTCACGCTCTGAACTTGAGTTCGTACGTGCAACCTTCCTACTTCTTATTTATGTAACGATTCATGATTTATTGAAATTAGATTCAAGGGAATTTATGTCTTTTAATTAAATATTATTAATAACTTTATATTTTGACCAAAAGGAATCACACCTTCCCCTTTTACAAAAATAATAAATTCCGTTAAACTTCCTTTCCCCCTAATGAAATGAATTTATAAATCTCCTAAAAATAGATGATAAATGATTATTAAATAATGTCATTAACCTACGGTTACATATATTTATAAATTAATGTATGTCCATTGTCTTTAAAAATTGTCTACGATAACTTAGTTGTTTGTCATGTTTAGTTATGTTCACTTAATGTTTTTATTACTTGTTATGCGAATTTATTATGTGATGCCTTTTTGGGAACAAGTAAAACTGGACTGTTATAATCTGAGATTCAAGATCCAATTATACCTTGATCTAATCACTTTTGGACCTGATCATTAAGTTCTGAAGATTGAGAGTGTGGCGTGCGATAATTTTGAATATATACTGGAGTATCATCTTTTACCAATAGCTTTTGCTCATAAAAATTCTTATGCGTCAAAATGTCATTTTTTAAAGCAAAAATATCTGAAAAATTTTCACAAAGATTTATCAGCTTATCCCTGACGTATTCTGGTACCTCTAAATTCAATGTTTTTCTTAATTCTTTCATCCTATTCTTACTTTCATTCGTCACAGCGTATACATGAAATAAATTTAAATCCAATATTTGCCCCTTAGTTCCTCAGGAAAATCTTGGAGACTAGTAGTTAGTTCTATTTCCCGGAGAAATTTTAGGAAATCTACAGGCTTTAACTTAGGTAAATTTCCCTCTTATATCCAATAATCTTCTAGGAGTCTGAACTACTGTGCAATTCGCAAGTTTATAGATGGAAGTTTCTTCTTCCATTCCACAGAATCTACATTCTCCCCCTCCACTATTTGGAGCAGAATATTTGATTATCTAAGCCCCACTAGATTTTTCCAATGGTCAGATATCTTTTTTACAGTTTTCCAACGATGTTTTCAGTTTCCTTCTTTGCTAGTTCTATTCTTCTATTTCGTTTCCTATAGATTTATTTATAGATAGTGTAAGCTCGTCGTGAAACAGCCTGTATATTTCTCACCCTGTGTCGTCTATATACACTATTTAATGAATACTTTCAGTCCGATTTATCCCAAACATCTTCCTGGTTAAGAGACTGCGAATGGCCTGAATATGACACTGACGAAGAGACTGATATGGGTGTTACTCACAAAACATTCCCTTGTACCTGTAAATCTCCAATAAAAGATCACCAACGTAATTTAGTTTGTTCGAAGAACTGTGGCAGTAAGTGAATATATCTTATTAAATAGTAGACTTGAATTAATCATGTAAATGAATTTTCAGAAGGTTCCGATTACAATATGGAACTGATAATAGCTCTGGAAATGTCTCGTTTGCAAATGATAGAAGACAGAATGAAGCAGCAAGCTCAACAAACACAGCAAGTTATAACACCCGATCCAAGTTCTAATACAAGTAACGAAAGTTCATCAGATGATCAGTTAAAACTTGCCATTCAATTGAGTTTGCAGGAGTCTACAGCTGCCATAAGTAGACAGTTAGAAATTAAAAAACTTACAAAAGAAAAATCGAGCGCTGAAATAACGGTGGATTATTTCTTGAAATCATTGGCAAACCATAGTATCGATATTAGAACTATAGAAAAATGGAAAGAGAATGATAATATTCAAATGAACTTGCCTTGTTCGGGAAATGCGGATGGAACATTCCAAATATCCGATATCCATGATAACGGTAGGAATAATATATATATATATATATAAATAATAGAAACTCCATAATTACTCTCTTTCATATTATATTAGTTAAAATTAGTGACAATCTTGATATATTATAAACTCAAAATGCTAAGAAAGTTAATACATTGTTTATTGGTTTTAAAATAGGGTATGCATTTGAAGATCTCGACGAAGATTACGAATGTGATGCTAGCTTGAAGAGATCTCACTCCACAGGAGATTTGTGCGTGCGTCGGGGTAGTAGAGCTCGAATACGCACAAACATAGAAGAGCCTCGTTATCATCTTGATTCGGATCATAGTAGTCAACACGAGGACAAACCAGAAGATGTAGTTCGAAGACTGATGGCTTTACCAGCCTCCGTTAGAAACAAGCAATTTCTTTTGCTGCACACGTCTTATCCAGAAGAAGATAGTCAAGGTCAAAGCTCGGTTGAAGATACAACAACGTCCGACTCGATTGATGTTGGCCAGGAAAGTTCCAATGAAACTGTTAAAATGGAAGATAAAAACGAGAAAAGTAAGTTTTCCATTAATTTAACATTCACCGTGTATTTGTTGTTATTTGTGATTGTAGATAACAGTAACAAATACGACGACGAATCTAAAAAGACTGAACAATCAGCCAAAATAGCCGAATGTAAAAAGCAAACGCATAACCCCTTTTCCTCTTTGAAAAATAAGTTGTGTTCGGGACATTTACCTAAGCCAAGATGTTTATCAAAAGTAGCTGTGAACAAAAATATTGGTCTTCTCGATGAAAGCAATACCGCGCGGCAGACTGTATCATCAAAATCCGATCAAAATAATTTCGGTAAATCAAAACAAAAAGAAGATAGCGATAAGAAGTTTATTATTATAAGTGAATGTAAAAGTGAGAAGCAAAGTCCGAAAAAACATCACAAAAGCTGTAAGAAAAATATATTTTCGAAATCTACCGGGTTTCTGGTGGAAGAGCAACAAAAAGCTACACGGGGTAAGTTTCTTTTTTATTGTAACTCATTCGGTTCCTGAAGAAAGCCCCAGTTCCTTCAGATCTATTTCAGGATATCCTCTCCAGTAGTCTCTAGGACTCTGTATCGCAATGCAATCCGTAACTATAAGGATCGAGGTTTCTTCCCCAGACTCTACATTCTTCTTAGTCCACAATTTGAGCTTTTGAAGGTGCCCATTAAGGCGGCAGTATCTGGTCAGGACATTTGTTAAAACTCTCAGTGCAGTTTGGCGTCGACAAGGAGATAAATATCTTCCAGCACGTGTTGCCAAGCAGCTTCCATTTGGAGGAGGATGAGTTATTGCATTGAAGACGGTATGATGGAAAAGTATAACTTTCCAAAGAAATTCGTTACGGAATTAAACAACAAGAAGGAATGGGATCCAAATACCATTACCAGGCGTGGAAAGAGTTCAATTCAATGGTACACAGACGGCTCAAAAGCAATATAAGGAGCTGGAATAGGAGTGTTCGGGCCAGGAACCAAACCTCTGAAAGCTTGGGAAAAACCCCAAGTATCTTTCAAGCGAAAATCCACGCCATAAGAAAGTGCGCCCAGTTCAATATTGATAAAGGATACAGAAGACAAAGGATTATCATAATGTCGGATAGTCAAGCACAAGTCAAGTCTTGTGTAATCAGTTCCAAAACGGTGTGGGAATGCCTAGACAAACTCAATGAACTGGGGGAGAACAATCACCTTACTATGGATTCCAGGACACACTGGAATGGAAGGAAATGGAATAGCAGATGAACTAGCAAAGAGGGGAACTGAAATACCTTTCTGGGGGCCCGAACCCTTTTGCGGAATCAGCCCCAATGTAATATTGGAAGAAATAGGCAAAGCCGAGAAAAAAAAAAGAGCTGACCATTGGAAGGATCTAGTAGGGCTTATACAATCAAAGACTCTTTTGGTTGAATACAACCTGTTAAAATCGTAATGAATGCGTAAGTCAAAGTGAAACTGCGCTAAGAGTTTTAACAGGGATCCTAACGGGACATTGTCGCCTGAATGGGCACCTGAAAAAGCTCAAAATAGTGGAGGAAGAAGAATGCAGATTTTGTGGCATGGAAGTAGAAACCTCCATCCACATACTTTCCAATTGCACAGCATTTCAGAATCCTAGAGCACAACACCTGGGAGATTACTGGATAGAAAAGGAACATTTACCTAAGTTGAAGCCTGCAGACATCCTAAAATTCCTTCGGGAAATAGGACTAAGTGAACTACCAGCTGCTGAGACTCTCCTCAGGAACTAAGTAGAAGTGAGGGGGCACAATAGATCTTTTAGGTCTCAGTGAATGTCACCCCAAAATACTTGTCATTGAAGTTTCTTGAAGCTAGTCTTCATCCAGAATGGAATTTTAGATACTCATAGGTACCTAACAGAAGATTTAGTATGTATGATAATCAGTTTGAGTCCATCGAGATGTATAACCATGTGCAGCATTTTTTTTATATTCCAAGGACTAGTGAATGCAGTTTCAGACTAGCTTTGCTAGGGTGTCTTCCGTTTCATTGCCTAAAATATGTTTGTGCCCAGGACTTGCCTAAGAGTTACTCTATCATGGTTTACTTGAGTCTATCTATTATAATAATTATTATTATGAAGATAGTTTATTTTTCATTCTAGGCCTTTCTTCTCATCTTCGCATCCAAATCTGCGATAGCCCTTTATCAACCACGGAATATTGCCTGGAAACCGACAGTTCTAATGAATATGAAAGTGAGACTGGTATTCCAAAATCACCGACTTTATTCATTTCCGGTGTCTCAATTTCCCGTACTCCAGAACCGAAATCAACTGGCTTGAATTTTATGCAAGCTGGTAGATCATCACGTTCATCGAGTTTTAGTATTCCACTGCCGTTGAGTTCGTGTTCGCTCAGCATCTCAAGCACGAGTCTCAATAATACTTCTTCGTTGCCTCCGGAGCCGTATACGCCCTCGTTGATCAAGTCTTCTACTCCAATATCTTCCAGGTAAGAAATGGGTTATCATTTATTCACTTCCCTGGGATAAGGTGGATGTCTTATAATGCATAATTTCACAGATCTAATCTTCATACCCCCAGCACGAGTCCTTCTAGATCGAACAATGAAAATGGAAAGACCAGAAGTGCTAACGAGCCTGAGAGGGAAAGAGAAATGTTCAGGTATTAATTTATTTACTAGTAAGAGCCACAATGAGTTAATTTTAATACAAATATCAAAAATACGTTTTTGGATTTTTACATTTTCTGGTAGGTTTCCCAAATCGTCCACAGATGGCGCCCTTAGTTCCGTTCTACACGTTCAAGAGTCCAATTTAAGTTCGGACGATTTTCATGAAGCTCTCTTCCTTTTGGAAAGATCGCCGCAGGTTCGGGATTCGAAAAGAAGAAAAAAATCGAAAAAACGAGAAAAAGATGATAAAAAAGAAGATCAAAGCTCCGTTTTGTAAAATATAAAAAAGACTGTTAATTGTTAAGTGATTTGTTCAAATGAAACGAACCGAGATTTTGTGATACAATTTAGAAAAAAAAAAGTGACCAAAAATGTTAATCTCGTTATTTATCACTTCAATGTTTTATACACCAATCAAATCTTGCCGTCAACATAATTTGATATTCAATTATTTTTTTCTGTTCCTTTATATTGGGTCTAAATTATTATTCACATGCAATGGCCTACGATTGAGGAAATCAATAAATTTTCTATTGTAATAAAGAATATTGGTGTATGAAATGTTCAGTGGGGTAATCGTGAGTTTTACTATAAAATAATAAGCCAATTATTCATCTTATAAAAAATAATGGCTGCTAATAGGGTATACTATGCCAATAAGGAACCATTGTAAAGCAAACTATTGACAAGATACACTAAATTTAACATTTACAACACAATGATAAGACCTGTGATAATGTATGGAGCAGAAACGATAACAATGACAAAAAAAGATGAAGAGGAGTAGAGGATAGTAGAACGGAAAATAATGAGAAGAATTCTTAGGCCAATAAAAACTGACGACAATGAATACAGGCCACGTATGAATCATGAAGTACTGAGAGAAATGAACGGGGAAGATCTAGTTAAGAGAATAAAGAGACAAAGAATAAAATGGCTCGGACATGTATGGAGAGAAGGTGAGCGAGCAGTCGCTTGCTCAATGCTACAGTGGGAACCAGGTGGTAGGAGAAGGCAAGGAAGACCCAGATCTAAGTGGCTGAAGGAAGTGGAGGAGGAATTAATAAGGATAGGAACTGTCAGATGGAAGGAAAAAACGAGGGATAGGATTATATGGAGAAAAATAAGCGAGAAAATAATGAAATGAAGGGGATTGATCCACCTCAGAAAGCGGAACTAGAAAGCATTCATGCGGGGTGTCTAGCCACTTTATATACATTCATCTTATGTTTCAGCAGTGGCGGCTCCTCAATCTGGTAATTGGGTCAATGACTTCTCATAAAAAATAGTTATACTCAAATTATTGGTAAATTCAATACATAGCAATTTGCATTTAACAATTTTGCCCAATTTTCATTTTATGATGAAACTCACAGATCATCCTCACTTACACAAGCTTACTATTTGTCTAACTGTACCTACTTTTTTATTGTATTTACATTTTTTATTTATTGAAAGTGATATAATTGTATTATTTCAATGAATATCTGTAAATAATCCGCTATTATCACTGGAAATTAATGGAATAAGTATCACTGTTGATAGGATTACTAGTAACCAGTATTAGTAATTTTGCGCATTACCGAAAAATAAGTTCAATAGGGTTGTGATTATATCAGCTACAGAACAATGAATTAGTAATTTACAGAAGAGATTTTTGGCGATGAACATGGAGGTAAAAGAGAGAGGAGAGAACATAACAGTATAAAGAATCGTCGACCAAAGTGGCTTCTCAATATGGCCGACTTCCGTTGAAACGTAAACAAACCAGAGGCGTACATTAAATTATTCAATTATGCATCTTTTTAAGGTTGTATATATAGGATAAAAGCAGTCTCCAAACACTATTGTACAACTCAATATCAAC